>JBDJHY010168215.1:0-22129 GCA_039654485.1 Withania somnifera | reverse complement strand
CATAAATGACCTTAAGGGTCATTACACCTTTCCAAATGTTGTGTTGCCATTTGTTGATTTTTATATCTGCTTTAAGCCTTGCTAGAAGTTCAATATCACGCGTCTGACCTTCTAACAATTTTCTTAGCATCTCTTCCATCTTACCTTCGGGCTGCGTGTTTGGTGGCTGATGTTGTTGACTAGGCTGTTGGTTCCTGTAATTACCTGAATTTTTTTGATGGGGCTGATTTTGATTTCCACCCCAAGAGAAATTTGGGTGGTTTCTCCAATTGGCATTGTATGAATTGCTGAAAAACTACTGCCCCTGATTACGTTGTGCATTCCTAACAAAATTTATAGAATCTGGGTTAGCGCCACATACCTCAGACGAATGGTCGTCACCTCCACATGTTTCACACCACCCTTGCGCCTGCGATTGGACTGTATTGACCACCGTCTACTGCTGTTGCTTCCCAAAGGCTTATCAAAACATGTTATGCAAAGATGATATTTGAGCCGAGAGAGCGGTAACCGCATCTAATTTCATAACTCCTGTAGTGTTCTTCTTAGCAATGGATCTTGACATATCACCGTTCTAGTCAGGATTTCCCATGGCAGTCCTATTTAGCAGTGTATACATCTCATCGTAAGTGCGCTCCAAATCTTGGCCCCCTGCAGCTGAATCTAATAATATTTTTGAATTGGGTTCCAAAGCCTCAATAAATGTATGAAGTAATACTTCATTCGACTGTTGGTGATGTGGGAAATTCCTTAAAAGTGTTATAAAACATTCCCATGCTTGATACAAGTTCTCTCCCGGATTCTGCCTGAAGCTTAGAATTTTACTTCACAGCCTCGCTATCTTTCCAGATGGAAAGAATCAGATTAAGAACTTCCTTGCTAAGTCCTCCCAAGTCTGAATAGAGTTGGGTGGTTCTGCTGTTAACCACCTCTTAGCTTCCCCCAATAGTGAGAAGGGGAACATTGTGAGTCTCACATAGTCCGATGAAAATCCCATAGGAATGTAAGTGTACTAACCTCCAAGAAATTCTAGATATGTTGTTGAGGATCTTCATGTGGGAGACCCATGAACTGCCCGCTAGTGTGCAGCAATTGCACCATATTCTGTTTAAGCTTGAATCTACCTCCTGGAGCGGGATTTTGAATCGCTGAGGTAGCATTAGTGGCTTTTGGAATAGCCACTTCGTGCATAGATCTTGGCGCTTCCATCTCGATAGGTACTAGTACGACTGGTGGATCCAGCGAGACTTTAGAGTTTGACAGAGGATTTAATCTCACTCTACGCTGTGATTGGAGGAAATGTTTGGGTTATATTATTTGTTCTGTCAAGTCTCTGTCTTATGCTAGATTACCTGTAATGGTACTTACTAAGTAATTGAAAGACTAAGACCAGGTAGTTAGATCTGTAGAACAAATAAACAAACAACAACAAAAAAATAAAAACTAAATCACTCAAATAACTTCAAAGTGAATCAATTGCCAAGTCCCCGGCAATGGCGCGAAAAACTTGTTGCGTCCAAATGGACACGCAAGTGTACGCGATTGTACAAGTTATATAGTGGCTCTTGCGAGCCGGATTGTCGAACCCTCAGGGACTTGTATTAAATTGATTCTCTAGATAAAGTTACGAAAGGATTTAGGTCCAAAGTATTGATTAAGATTTTAGAAAAGTATACTAAATTGATTAATACTAATTTGTAATATAAACTAGAAAGTATGTTGTAAGTTACAATTAAAGAACTTCAAGATTTGTAAGGTTCTAGGGCTATGGAATTACTCACACACACATCTGAACTTTAATCAAGTAAAACTATTTGTCCGTTGATTGTTGAATTAGGGATTATTAATATGACTAAGGATGGATCGTCTATTATCCACCTAATTAATCAAGTAACAACTACGCTAGATTTAGAGTGTTGTTCCCTTATCATAACAACATTAAGCTATCTTCCCTAAGTTACCCAAGTGAAGAAACTACGTACACGATCATGTCATAATTAAGCTAGTTATATTACTTCCCTAGGATTAAGATGGTAATATAAACGCACTCCTTCTATTCCAGTTCACTCACACGGTTATCGGATCAATAAGATAACAAGCATAAGACTGCTTCTGAAAGTGGCTAACAATTAGAAACGTAATTATAATAAAATATAAGAACAATCAATTTTATCGGAACAAAATAACATTGCATTAATTATAATTCATCCATGGTGTGTGAACCACAAGCCCTAGAATTAAGGGTTTTTAGCCCATACAATTTACAAATATCATGGAGTTCATGATTAATAAATACCGTAAGATAAGTGTATGATTAACCTTTACTCTTGATGCAATAGTAGTGAATTCTTCCTAGGGTTTCTGTCTTTCCTTGATGATAGCCTCCTTGTTTCCACAAGTCTATCCCTTTATTATGCCTCAAAAACTCCTTTTAAGGGTTTCAGTCCTCGTTGGTAAAAAGATTAAATTACCCTTAATAAGACCATTTAAAACAAGCCCAGCCGCTGATCGTTAAGATGGATCACCATAAGGATCACGATGTGATCCCTATCGTGATCAGTACATTTTTGCTGGAAATTCGTCTTTACTTCTTGACTTGCCTTTTCTTCACTTGTTTTCTTCATATTCTCATAATCTCCTAAAAAAGATGCTAATCATATTAGTTAGAAATATTTCCACATATTCTCTATGAAACCATCATATATTATACAATTATTCTCAAAACAAAGTCAATTACTACAAGTTATGTGGCTTTTCGGCAGGTAAAACTGCCTATGATCAATGCGGGTATGTATCTCCAAGTTATTACAAAGGGTTACGTACCAAGGTAAATCACTTAAAGGAAGGAAACCAAAAGGTTGAAGCATATTATGATGAAACAAATTTTAACTTAAGTTGTGAACTTAATGAAGACCCCAACAACACTATTGCTAGATTCCAAAGTGGGTTGAATTATGATATCACTTCTCAAATGATTCACCACAAGGCCACTAGCTACCTCCTAGGACAGTACACACTAAACTGAGAAAAATTACTTGAACGCACACCAGAAATAGATCACAATTAGAGGTCAAGGAAAAACCATACTGGCAACCCACAAAAGCTGACCAGAAACCACAATTGCTAAGCCAACCCAAAGAAATATCTAAGGAATTCACACGTGCAATTCTCTACTAAAAAGAGCACGACCACCCACCGGAACCACATCACTATCTCACCCTCAAGCACCTAACTCCAAAAGCTATATAAGAAACCTAAGGTAAGAAAATAACAAGGAAATAGGAAATACAAGTACTATGGAATGCCTTAGAGGAACCCAACCTCTAGGAGCACAATCCACAATAAATCCTAAGAAAGTGCCCTAAAAGGTCCCACCATACCTCAGACGAGGTACACTAGGCACATTTATGGAA
Organism: Withania somnifera; assembly: GCA_039654485.1. Taxonomy (NCBI): domain Eukaryota; kingdom Viridiplantae; phylum Streptophyta; class Magnoliopsida; order Solanales; family Solanaceae; genus Withania; species Withania somnifera. The sequence continues at coordinate 18,716 of JBDJHY010168215.1, read as the reverse complement.
AATGATGTGGATAAATAATCGAGAACCATACAAAAACAAAGAAAGTAGCCCCTACTAAGAAAACCGCATCATGGTCAAGCACCTCTATAACTCCCCGGGTGGTCTCACATGTCGTGACCCTTCACAAATATTATCTAACCCAAACACTCTATACACCACTAGGGACCCTCCTACAGGTGTAATGACACCCAAACACATGTAAGAACTTACTTAAAATGGATAGAAAATCCATGAAATAAAGAAAATTACAAACCAAAATGAAGGTAGGAAAAAAATACAACAAAAGTAACATTCCAGGAATATCATCACCTGAGGATCTTGCCTAGTCCCCACCTTAAATCACATACAACTCCTACTGAGCCACACCCTGGCGATCCTCAGCTCTATCCCCGTGAATACCTCCCTTAGTTTCTTGAGCAGAGCCTAGACAACTCTAGCTCGCGGTGCTACCTGAAGTGGGTATGCTTGAAACAATGACCAGGCGGTCCCACACGTAGACAATCCCTCATCTAATGACCCATCTCTCCATACTGATAGCAAGCTCCAGGCACACCATCGATAACACCCCTTGGGAAATCCATGGATAAGTGTCTATGATCTCCAAACTGAAAGAACCCCATACTGTCCTCACATGGATACCTGAGCCTCCAACCTGGCATCTATGCCCTACAACCCTAAACTGGAGCTCCTAGCAGGCTAACTACTCTCACCTTCCTCTGAATCCCATATGGAAGCTTGATATCTCATGCTAGTCTTACATCCGCTATAGTGTCTTCTCTTTGATCGGGCACCAGAATAATTACCTTACTAATGTTGTTTCTTCTTGATACCCCCTTAGGACACGAGATACATCTTAGCCATGCTCTAAGAATAATAAACAAAATCTAGAAAATATTTTCCCAACACCAACATCCACTCCACCTCTCTATGCAAATCGGGCCTTAATCCATAGGTGAAGCGGCGGATCCGCTCCTTTTTTGCCTAAATCAACTCAACTGTGTGCCTAGACAACTAAATAAATTTAGCCTCATACTCTATAATAGGTAATGACCCCTACTTCGAGGTATGAATCTCCGATCTAAGCCTCTTGATAACCATGAGGCATATATTTTGCTAAGAAGTCCTCTGAAAATTGGCCCAGGTCTTCGATAGAGAGCCAATTGGCCGGCGGACTCTAAGAACCCTTCACTAGTGGCTCGCAAATCCCTCGAGTAGATAAATAATGAAATCAACCTCGTTCCCATCCAACAACTCTAACTTCCTCAACCTTTTCTTAATGGAAGTAATAAACTTTGTGGGGTCCTATCCTACTGTCCTTGAGAATCTAGCTGATGCTATGAGAAAAAAGTGATCAAGAATCTTTCTCACCTTATATGAGAGAATAAATCTAGTATCAACTTATTACAGAATTACTAGTGCCGGAATAAGCTGTGGTGCAACTAGCTGAACTGGCAGAAAAATTGTAACTAAAGGAACCTGGGAGTCTGAGCACCGTGTGCTGCCCCCCTGGGCTGAACTCTAAGGAACCTATAATGGTATGATGCTGAAAATCATAAGAATATTCCATAGAAACTGTCGCACGGTGGCTATATATACTGGTGTAAACTACTGCTGAGGCATTGTAATAGTCTGCTGAACTCGTGGTAGATTTGTAGATACTGTAATCTGGGGAATAGATGCTATAGTAGTACCAACCGATTGAGTATCATGCGCATCTAAAGGAGGATCCCTATCAATTGAAGAACCATGAGTACACCCCATCTATCAAAAGAGAAACTCAAATAGGCACTCCTAGAAATTGACACAAGTACTACGGCGAGGAGAGAAAAAAAGAGTTCATTCTATAGCACTTTACAGCCTCTCGAAGATAGGTCACAGACATCTCCATATCAATCCATAGGACTCTATTTCCACTTGATCCATTGTCATAAAAATTGAGGAAACCTAAGCTCTGATTCCACTCGGACATGATGCAAAACTCAAATTTTGATGGCGCCTACAGTCCCACCAGTAGGCCAACCCTCCCCTTAGCTTAGAGTGACAAGCAATAGTCTGACCATAGTTAGCAAATAAAAAATAAAGTAGAATAAACAAGATGAAGGAAATATAAAAAACCAACTTATATACAACACCTCCCATAACCTGGTTACTGTGAAAAAATGGAACTAACTACTTTAGAGTAACCAAAAGATAATACATACACAACTTCTCCAATAGGAGATAACAACAAAATTGGTCTGCCCTGAATAGGATAAGACAGAAAGCCCAACACAGCTGGAGAATAGGCTCAACCCAGATGCTGGAACTTACCTTGACCTATGATATCAACTTGCACCTCTATTCATCACAATCTCATCTCCTGTAAAGGCCCGTTCTAGTATTTGTACCACAAAAATGGAACAAAATTGTAGCATGACTATAAAAAAATAAGGTACCTAGTAGGCATCATTTGCTGACCGACCTCAATCGAATACAAGTGAGAAACGAGTAAGTAAAATAGGTCAGAAAGAAAAAAAGTAAAACAAAACAAGTATGTAAGGCATGACAATAAGGAAAAAAATAAGAATAACAAACACAAGTCACGAGCCCACGAAAACGTACCTGGCAACCAGCTCAACCAGATCGGTAACTAGAATGAGTAAGAACAAGGGAAAACAAAAATACTAAGAGAAAGAAAAGTAGTTAACAGATACAATCCAAAGATGCCCCATCCAACCACTGGATACATACAATGCAAACAAACTCTCCATGACTTCCCCCTTAAGCCCGACAAGCACAAACACGCTAGAATGAATGCATATGGTGCTGAAAAGTAAATTCAAACATTGTCATATCGTACTAGGGAATACTGCCTAAAAAGTGACAATCTCAATTCTATGCCCCGAAGGACTGTGCCTCTGTTAGTGCAAATCCTGAGGGTCTCTACCCCAATAGTGCAATTCTCTAGGTCTATTCCCCAGAGGACCATTCCTCTATTAGTGCCAATCCCGGAGGTCTCTGCCCCAATAGTGCCTATAGTACCACACTGTGTAACAATATAACATACATGACAGATAAAAATTCTTTTTCCATTATATTTTAAAAATAGCTCCACACCATAGGGTGGTCGTGACATACATATAAATATAAGTAAGAAAATCTCCATTTGTATTAGTTATTAAGACAAGAAAACTTCCAATTTTAATTAATTATCTGCGAATATGAAACTACCAAAGCCCCGAGTCACGCTCGTGCTCAAGTATTAGAACTCGTAATGTAAAATGCATAACCTTCCATCAACCAAAGAAATTAGTAAGCATGCTCAAATTTTATTAAGGCTAGAAGCCACCGGCTAAGAATACATCTCACCCGAACAATTATCTATTACCCAACACCTACACTACAACCACATAGCTTCCCTCAGTAGGATGCTCATACTAAATGTAGTCTACAGCTAAAAAGGGGACCTTGTACGGATCCCGAAGGCTAAACAAGCAGAGAAAAATAGAACTATATATCAACCACCTATCCAGCCCACCAACTAGCATGAACATAATAAGCATTCAATTGAACCTAGTCTAATAAGTAAGGAAAACCTAGCCTACATGAATGGTGGTGAACATCTCCCAAAAGTCACACCCACAACTTGAACAATTTAAAAAATTCCTGAAATAGCTTGAAACCAACAGAAACATGATCAATAGGTCAAGAGGGGTTTCATAGGACCTATAATGCACAATATATATAAGGTTAGAAATTGAGCCTAAAAAGGGACTACAACCATCATAACCTAATAAACTAAACTAATTATACAGGTACAAAGGACTATATTAAAGAAATGTCTGATTCTAATTTGAGCTTAATTGGACCATCGAAAGGTCCTTAATTGACAAAAACAACATTATGGAAGAAGTGCAAAACATTAGATAACTAAAGGGGAGGGACGGTGAGCAAAACCAACCTTAGAATGTCATAATACAAGTCTCCAACACTCCCTGAGCCACCAATAATGAACTCCCAGCAAATCCCCTGGAATTATAGCATATAACATATGGGAGAAGTGGAATTAAGAGGGAGAAAACATAATTTAAATGAATTAGAAATGTTGGAATTTGGATTTTATTGGTACTGGATGTCTTCATCGGGATAGCGTACAAGTGCTAGGCAATCGCGACTTGGCAGGGTCAAATCCTGCACGATCGTGCAACCATGCACCACGGTCACAATGCACAATTTATCAAAAGGGCTGAATTACAAACAAAACCACTATAATCGTGCTAAACAAAGAACTCACTCTAAGCCATCGTACTCACTCCAACGCGATCGCGCTGAACAAAACCACAAAACTACGTGATGATGAATAGAAGCCATGTTATTAAATATAAGGAATTGTACCTGTAATTAGACAGCAACCTAGCTATTTTTTTGCAACATTCAAAACATCCAAATGACATTTCAAATGACATTTCAAATCTAATAGAATCATTAAATGGACATCGGAGTTCATTTACGTAAAAGAGACCCATAAACCCAAAACCAACCAAAAGAGACTGTTTCCAAGTTCCCACAATCGCAATCAAAACTAGTCGTGACACCCCAAAAGCAAACCGAAGGTCCTTACAAACTAAAGTCAGAATTCCAGAGCTAACAAAATTGAAAAAATTCAATTCCAAATGTGTTTACTAAGAATTCCCTCATAAGTTCCACCGTTCCAAATCTAAAACTTCAAATAAAAAAAATGAGTTAACAGGCAATTGAGCTGCCAAAGTACCAAACTACCGATCCCATAAAGTCATAAATGAATTTAGAAAACTACCAGATGACTCTAAACATAGAAAAAGGTGAAAATTAAGGAAATGAACAAACTAGTCATTACAAAAAGGAGAAAAATAACCATTGTTTTTACATTTGTTGTTCCATATGTCATATTGGGTCTTCTTCAGCATAGGTGATAAGACATCTATTCAGTATGCGAAAAGCAGTGCTTACTAGTTATGCCTAGAATTTGTATTGAAGAGACTGTTCATATATTAGTGTTCTTGCCATATGATGTAGAATTTTATTCTTGTGTTCTACCATACCATTTTGTTGCAGGGTCCTTAGGGAGTGAGAAGTTACGAGTATAACCATGTTTTTTGAATGTTTCACAACCTTTTTATTAAATTCTCCACCATGATAACTTCATATATCATATAAAAATTAGCCCTTCTCTTTGCAATTTTCATAGAATAACTCTAAACTTATCAAGGTATCATCTTTGTTAGATGAAAATATTTAAAGAATAGTCATCACTAGTAACTATGATGTACCTTTTTTCCAATGCTTTTAGTTGAATTTAGACCAACAATACCAAGGTAAAAAATCTACTAGGGTTTAGATATTGATATAGTGTTCTTTACATAAAAGGAGTTTCTTGTCTTCTTACCCAGTTTACCTGCATCACCTATTTGGTCCTTTTTATAATCAAAATTAGCTAATATAATGACAAGTCTATGATTTACAAGTTCTCTATGAGCCACATAATAGCAAGTCCAAGTTTCTTATGCCTTATCTATGTCTCCTTGAAAATAGAGGCAACACGTATGTGCTCTTGAGTTCTTTAAATAGAGTCAAACACGTGCACATCTTTATATGTATTTCTAGGAAGAAGGGTCTTTCTATTTTTATCAATTATGCAATTAATATTTTTTAAATATTAATTAAAGAGTAACATCACGTAGTCCATTAACTCTAAGGACTTTTTACTAAAGATTCTTCAGATGGTAAACATTAGTAATTTCACATGATTCATTAAATGAAATAGTACAAATACCTATTACCTTTCCTTTGGAGTTATCTCAAAATAAAATATAACCTATATCATAGTCTATAATTAGATTTAAATAGGTTTTTATTACCTATCGTATGATTTTAAGACGCACGATTGAGACACCATTTCCCTTTGATTTTGGGCAATGTTCCTACAAAAAAAAATTATAGTTTATATTTAGGTACCCAAGCATTCTTAGGCGTTCGAGATTAAGCGTTGAATTGATTGCCCCAATTTTGGAACTCAAAATAATTTTAAATACGTAGTAGAATGATTCATGCAGTTGAACTGTGTATGTTAATTTTCCACCTAAAACTAGGAGAAAGAATATCATTTGGAGATAAATTTGAGATTTGAATTATTTATCTATCCTTTAGATCTTGTAATGTAACACCCTAGGAAATTCCCCAAAATGTATTATGACTTAGCATAAAAGGTTAGATGAAATCAAAAGGCTATGAGCCTGGTACATAGCTAGGCTAGGAGATTGATTCTTTTTTTTTTTTTCTTTTTGAAGTTGACCTTGCGGTCACCAACCATCACAGACCATGGGACCTTCCATCAAACCTTGCCAGTGATATTAGTACTTCTATTAACCAAGTTGGTAATTGAAAGAATGGGCCTCCAACTTGTTTGATTGTCCATCAAATCGTCGATTTACTTAGTTAGCCGAAAAGTGGAATTTTGGTCTTTACATTAATGGAACAGTTGACAGACTACCGAATGAGTTGAAAACCCTTCGTCTTATTCATCAATCTAAAGAAGTGAATTGGTCAAGTATAACACCTTGAAAACCATCCTAAAATACTTATATCGATAAACAACAAAAATTGCAAAAATTTAAGCCAAACTTGGAACTGACTAGTTTTTAGGAACTGGTCCATGACCCGTCAACAAGTTATAAGAACAATGAAACCCTTTTTCATTTCATTCCAATGATGGCCTAGTAGCACTCATTTTCATGAACTGTTTGATGATCCGTCGTCCTTGATCATAAACCACATAAGTTCATGAATATTGAAGTGATGACATTTTACGTCACATATTTCACTAAAAACTATGAATAAATGCATGTTCTTGATTAACTTTTGTATGATTCAATGTGTTTTTGTGTGTTCTCAAGGTAAAGTTTGAGTTTGGAACTTTGGAGAAATTACTGAAGAAACATGAGTTTTAATAATAAATCAAACTACTCATCTATCCCTCGATGGTTCATCTAAACTATTCTATCCAAGGGAATTTCAAATGTTTAAGAAACCATCTTTCCAGAAAATAGACGGGTTTGTCTTGTCTGGGATGAACCTTCTAAAGTTTCTATCTAAAAGAAGATAAAAAAGAATAAAAGAAGAGATAGAAGATTTGAAAAACCTTCCATCCCTAGAAGGCTATTCCAACTTGGTGCCATCTAAAGGAAAATCAACCTTTTAAGGGCTGCAATAGACGAAAAGATAGGAAAACTGTCTGAGCTCAAACAATTAATCCAAGGAGCCGCCGAAGCCTGAGAGGATATTATTGTTTCAAATATTAATCTTGTACCCTTACACTAGAAATAGGTGTATTAGGCTATATTTATTATTCATTATTGATAAGAATATTGATTATCTTTGGATTGTTGTTCTTGAGAGAGTTTTGCACACTTTATTCTTTCAACTACTACACCAAGTGTGAGATTTTTGCTAATCATTAATTATAATAGATCATTAGTTAAGAGATTATTTTATTGGTACGACATCTATTGAATATTCTCTTTACAGTTGCACTGACTAAATCCATCCATAAACCTAGACTGTGGTAACGTTCATCACCAAAGAATCAAGACAAGATCCAAATGTGTAGTTACAATTATGAGTGGCTAAACCCCCAACTCTAGGATCGTAGGATCCATGGGTGAAATGAAATTAGGGTTGTGATTATAACATGGTTCTTGCATCCTAATGAGTGTATTAACAAATAATCTCTGTAAGTGAACTGATTTTTAGTAGTTGCAAACAATAAAACATACCCAGGGCTAGTTAGTATGACAAATATGGTTAAATCTAGGAGTTGATATTATGATAAAAAATTTTGGCCATTAACCCTCGCTTAATGTTTATCACTATAACCTAGGATAATTATCTTGAAGTCAGTATAAAACTTTTGCACCCTTTTACAGCTGACCAAGGTGTAAATATTACACTATTTTATATTGAAGTTATTAGTATAGAAATACTGCACTCTTTTACAGCCTGGCCAAGGTGTAAAATGGATTTACCTAAGATTTGGTTGACCAAGAACTTAGATGAAAAATACTCAAATTGATCATGGTAAACATAATCATAGATTTCTCTCGTTACTTAAAATTCATTACAAAATACGCAAATTGATCTCTAAACTCAATTGGGCTTTTAATAAATAAACCCTCTTATTTTCTCTTATGTCTTTTAGAAATAATTGACTAACTGATTAAATATACTCATTATACCTGAATTTGAGACCATATTCCTTGTGGGATTAACCCTAACCTTGTTGGGTTCTATAATTGGCTATGAAAGTTTTTTGTTATTTTGGAGGTGTAGTTTGAGTGTTATCATAGATCTCTTTCAATGTTCTCCAACACTAAGGAAATATCAGACTAAGTTTAGATCCCTTCCATGAATCTTTCTATAGTCCCTAAAATGTTTCCATGGACCATGAAAATGAATTGTGGAACTGGTATAGAGAGGCCCAGTCAAAGGACTGTTTGATGGGTCACTCGACAATTTATCGGGTGGTTCGATGATCAGTCAACCACCCGTCAAGCTTTCCCAATGAATTTTTAAATCAGTTTTCCTATGGTTATCATGGACACTTAACACTCTTTAATGCCCAATCTCATGTTGATTTTATCCCAATTTCCCTTAATATGAATACCAAACATCCTTAATTAAAATATTTATTTACTCTTAATTAATTCATCAGAAAAACTGAAGGAAAAGAAATCAGGAACAAGACTTAAAGGGTTCCAAATCCTAGGGCTTCAAGTTCTTCAACTTCATTCAAGATTATCCAACAAGCTTTGCTTTAATTCATGTAAGAGGATATTCATTGAAAAATACTTTCATTCTAACACCCAAAACTCACTTTTTATAAGAGTTTATGATTTTCTATAATCTAGGGATAATACCCAAAGTTCATGAATTTGATTTATGTTTTCCCCATGATCTTAATTATGCAAGAATTACTGGTTTTATGATTATTAATAGAATGCCAACTTTATTGTATAATCTACTAATAACTAGCATGCTCACTTTTGAATATCAAGGTTTATAAAGGATATTTTGTGACTTGCATTCTATTTAGATCCTTAGAACTATCTATGAAACCTACATGATTTTGAAACACACATATCACATGAATTATGAAGAATGTAATATGACATTCAAGACAAGAATTAAGGATCTTCAACTTAATTATTATTAAGATTCCAACTTAATTATTATTAAGATTAGGGCATATATATATGTCACTTTTAAGAACATTTTTAAGAATATGAGCAATTGTATTTTCAGGAGGATTATTTAGCACTGATAGGATTAAATTACCCATCAGTAAGGTTGTAATTATGCCAAAACTAGGTAGCCAACTCAGGTTCATTATGATTATACTAGTTATGGATCCTTAACTTAGAATTATAAGTCTAGTCCTAACCATGGAAAATTGGGGCGGACTCTTTGCTAATTGGGTTGTAAGATATTGGAGCTTTTTTGGTATGGGTTTAAGACACTGAACTCTATGTATATAATAACATGTTTTCTATTGGTATAAAGAAAATCCAATTCTCATGACCAAAATTTTCAATATAAAAGGTAAATTCTTAACCAAAAGAAGTATGTTTTCTCTTTAATAGCTTAGGATTACTTTAGGACTAATTTTTGTTCATTTATTACAACTTTTGTGTTATTACATAGGTTTATGTTTTAGCATTATGTTATTTATCATGTTTTATACATACACTCTTATACCAGTATATTCGATAATACTGACCCATTTTTTCTGCAAGTATGTAATATAGATATAGGTTTCCCTAATCAGTGACGAGGTTAGTGGAGAAGACAAATCATTGGACAACTTGGTGAGTGTCCTCACTAAATGGGGACATCATTTGTTATTCCATTATATTTGTCTTTTAATTTCTATTATATTTAGGACTATCTGAGGTCTTTGTCAAAAGTTCGCTCTAGTGTCATAAATGCTTTTAGACATAGAGTCTTCTTCTGTCACTTTATGTTTCTTATTGCCATCTTTGTGGCCATCTCATAATTTTTTTAGAATTTCTTTGTGATGTTTAGTTTTCTTTTACACCTCATTAGTTTATCTTCCACTGTATACCTATGGTTATTAATAGGTGCTTATCCAGAAGGGATTAGTTGGGGCATACATATGGGTCCTTAGTGTTGTATGGCGTCTAATGGGTAGCCTAGGGGCATTACCAAACATGGTACATCAGAGCCCATGGTTCAAGTGTACTAGGTTATGGAAAAAACCACATTTATTCTAGTCTCCCTTATGGGTGTGTTGCATGCCACACTTATAATACAGAGGCTACAAAATGTTTAGGAAACAGTCTCGCATTTTTCATGTCCTTTATTAGGGCTATGAATTCTAACTCAAAACTTATACTAATCATGCTCTACTCTTTTATTTAATCATTCCTCCTCATAGACAACCTTTTCATAGGGTAGCAACTAATATTGCTCCTACTCTTCCTTCTAGGAATGCAGCCCAACCATCTTCCGCAGCCTATCCTAACCAAGGCATCACCTCTAAATTCAAAGATGACATGTAATTGGTGGCCTAGGCAGTCACTATACATCTAAATAACCAAGCTATCATTCTTACTGTCCTAACTGGGGGCAATGCTGCTACCAAAGAACTATATTTTCTTTAATGATTTTTCCTACTTTTACTGGGTCTATGGTTGAGAAGGATCATCAAAATTTTCTAGATGAACATGTGAAGAATTTTTATGTACTGCAAGTGACTGGGAGAGAGGGAGAGTTCGATTGGTATCCTATCATCTTAAGGATGTGGCTCACATATAGTACACGCAGTGGAAAGAGTCTAGAGGTCCTTTTACTGCTCCAATGTATTGGGAATGGTTTGTGGAAACCTATATGGAGAGGTTCTCACCAAGGGAGAGAGATAAGGTTGAGTATTTTATCAATATAAGAAAGGCGTATGTGACTATGAAGGAGTACAACTTGAAATTTAAGCAGTTGTCAAAGTATGCTCCAAAAATAATTTCTGATCTGACGTCTAGGATGAGTAATTATGTCTTAAAGATTAATGATATGGTGAAAAAAGAGTGGAAAAATCTATTTTTGTTGGGAACATGAATATATCCATACTTATGATGCATATTCAATAGATGGAGGAAGAAAACTTGAAAAAAAGTAGAGGCAAAAGAAGAGGGCCAGATTTAATCAATCTTGTTAGTGTTATGTCACACCTTGGATCTTTTAACATGGTGATAATATCCTAAAATAAGTGATTTATGAGTTCTTGAAGTGATCAGAGGTCATAAATAAATTAAAATACAAAATTGAGTTCAAGGCTTTATAAAAAAGCTCAATTTTTATTTTACTTTGTACTTGGATAAACATCCAATGATCATATATTTTGATATATAATAAGTAGGTAGCCCATTACCTATTAAAAAAAATATACTTGAGTCTAGTTTCGATGCAAAAAACTGCGTTTCATTTTGAGTTTAGAGTAAATGTCATAGCTATTTTACTGAAATCTTCCTAGCAGTGAAATATTTGCATGTATACAGTATGACTCTTAGTTTCCCACACTAAGATTTGTAATGTGTCATATTATAAATCATGAAGAGAGTCGTATTGCAATACCTGGGATTTATAAAATAATATGAACTCTCCATGATACCTATTGTATGAACCGTACTATCAAATCATGATATTGAAGCCGAAAAATAAAAACTTGTATTCTTTTTGTATGAAACCCATCACAAGCCATGGAGTTGAAGGCCCTAAATCATCAGAGTCATGGTATGGGGATGAACCTATCCAGTGATTTTGACTCACTATACAACTAAGTAAACGTCACTCCACGATTCGTACAGTCGTAGAGTGGTATTTTCTAGTTTCCAACTACATTTAATGAGGGGTATTTTGGGGATTTCCTTTTACTTTTGGGATAAACCATGATATTTTGGCTTCTAAAAATTAAAACATAAATACCTTAAACATTTAATTCATTAACCTTTTAGCTAAATCAGATCAACCTAGGGGCTTTTTGCAGCTTCTCCAAAGCAACAAGAACTAGTATTTTCCAAAGAGACTCCATTGTAGCATCTTGATAGTTGATTTTTCACTATGGTATTTCCTATAATCAGGTATGTCAGATTTTAACAAGGTCTTATTTCATCCTTTTAATGAAAAAACCTTTTCTATATATGGTTTTGTAGATGTAGAAGCAAGCCAGGATTCTTATTTAATTCTATTAACTATGATTCCTTAAAGTAATGATTTAATGGATGTCTTTGAGTGAGAATTGTGAATTTTTTATGATGATTATTTGATTATGAAATTGCTCATGAGTTATCATATTATAATTTAAGAAAAAGAAAGAAAGAATATTTGAGATAAGAATTGATGATTGTTTTCAAGGTTTATTCTTAAAACTTGAATTGAGCATTGAAGAGTCATAATTACCTGACTTACTACATCATTTGAGGTATGACCATAAAGCATGTCTAAATTGACTATTTTAGCAAATTGAGCTTAATTGAGGAAGATAATAATTTTTATTGGTTAATTTATGAGCAGTGGAGTGAGAAGCTAACGAAGTTTCTAATTTTACCATATTTACCTATTTTTGCTAAATTGAGAGTTGTAGCCAGAAGAGTACAAAAAGGAGTAGTGGTTCATCAAAGGGATTCCATTAGTTAAGAAGTTTGAAAGATAAATCTAATGAGAATAGTTATATTTTTATGGGAAGAGTATTAGCACCGAGGATGGGAAGAGGTTGTGGGCAGAGACCTTATAGCCAAACATGCATAGTCTAAAGTAGGGATTCTTATTATATTTACCCAGTAAGTGTGCCAGTAGTCTAGTTAGATCCACTAGAAAGAGTGTCCTTCCATCTGGCAAGGTTAGGAGTCCCTATACACACAGAGTAATATGTGGACTTCATCACGTTATGCCTTGTGGTATATCGGTTATAGAAACTCCCATAAAGAGAAGTAATAGATAGTTATGAAAAGCAAAAAGTGAAAGATTATTTTGAACTAATTCCTTATCAAGCTTATTTTAAACTAAGTCCTTATCTTTTGTTAAAAATTGAAGAATTACGCTATTTTATTTGAGTTAACTTTAGTTATGAAGTTTTTAAATATTTTTGTTATAAACTGCTAAATTGCTTATTCGATTTAGAGATGGAGTTGATATTTAATGTTCATTCATTGCATAGTACTATCATTGTACTAGATAGCTTGTTTTATACCTGCACTTGTACTTCGTACATGTTTTTCTTGCTAATTCTACTCTTGGTGCATGTGTTAAACCCCATGCAGATTCTGCCAACCATCCAGACGTTTGAGGTAAACATTAGTTACATTCATAGAAGATTAGAAGATTGGTGAGTCCTTACCTTATTCGAGGGAAAGCTATGGAGATATTTATTCGGTTTTTATATATCTAGACTTTAGCTTTATTTATTTATTTCATTTGTTAGATACTAGCTAGTAAATGCTTGTGCTACTTGTCCATTATTTAGCTAGTAGAGGCTTTTAGAAAGGGATGTATGGTTTTGAGACTTGATTTATCTATTTTTTTATTGATATTATTTCTTTATTACTGTTAGGAGCCAATTACACTTATGATAATATTGTTATTAATTTTGTTGAGTGATGTGTGTAGAGATATGCATGATCCAAGGGGTTCTTCCATAGCTGCTTGGGCAATTTATTGCTAAGAAAGCTGGTCATGCCTAGGGAATGAGGTCCGGAGCATGAAAATCTTTATATAAGAGGACTAGGTTAATAGAGTCCTAGGTTAAGACTTATTAAAAACATTAGATAGAATATTAGTTGTGTGTGGGACTACATTATATCTATGATTGGGAGGACAGAGAACATCTAGAAAGTTTCCCTTTTTATATGTCTATTTCGTGCTTTGGAGTTTGAACCTAAGTTCCTCTTTTTGACTCATAAGTTATGCTTTTTAGATGACGCCTCCATGACTATCAGATTGCTAGGTTCGGAATAAAACTAGTAGAATTAGGATCCACCATATCCAAAGCCACAACAATTGTCGATAAATATCATCATTGTAGAGTTATGCAAAATGATGTATATGATGGCTCAGACAGTGATAGAACATGTTCGCTAGCCAATTCGGGTTCCCATTGGTTAGCCTATTTCTTTTTATGCTAGGGTTGTGAGGGTAAGGAGTTTCAAACGTTGAGTCCTCTAGATTTTCCTGGTTATGGAACTGTTTATGACCCATAGAACTTTGTTGAGGAGATTTTTCATACTTGTGATATGATACAAGTTCTTGATGTTGAAAGAGTTGAATTTGCAACTTATTAGCTAAATGACGTTGCCAGGTCTTGGTGTGATCTGTAGAAGAAGAACAGGGGAGTTAGAGCTAATCCACCACTTTGGGAGAAGTTTGATACTACATTTATGGGTCAATTCTGTCTTAGAGAGAAGAGTAAAGAGATCGATCATGATTTATGAGTTTTGATTAGTTCTCCATAATTGTAACTTAGTACAACATAAAGTTCAATAAGTTACCGAGGTACGCTCTAGAGCTGATTGTTGATATTCATACTAGGATGGATATATTCATGCCTAGTGTTTCTTATCATTTGACTTAGATAGGGAAAGCAACTACATTGAGTACTATATGGAAATTAGTTAACTGATGATGCATGTAAAGCATATAGAAAACTATAAAGCTAAGCATATAGAGAGTTACTAGAGTAAGAAAACCAAAAACTAGTCATTCTGGAGCTAGTAAATCTAAGTCTGATGGGTCTAGACAACGGTTATAGTAGAGTTCTAGGAAATCAGCCCCTTCATCACTCAAACCTTTAAAGAATAGAACATTTAAGTCACCTTAGTAGAGTGGTGCTCCATATATTCTAAGTGTGGTAAGCCTCATTAGGGACAATATAAGGCCGAGTCTAATGGATGTTTTGGGTGTGGAAGGATTGGTCATATTATCAAGATTGATCTTCGAAAAACTATTATTATTATGTCTTGTAGAGTAATAAGAAGTGAGGTTGTCCCACAATTCGATAGGATGGTTCCATTCCATAGACTACTACTCTAACTATATCTGCAACAAAGCACCTTCCTCAAAAGGGTGCTACTACTTCTACCGGTGAAGACTGGTGCCAAAATCATTTATATGGTTTGGGTTCTTTTATGGATGAGAAGCAGTCAGCTTATGTAGTGACAGATATGCGGAAAAATTATGAGGTGGATGTTTAAGTATCGTTAGACCCTAGAAATACTCTTTATTTTGTATCCCCGTATTTTTCTAGAAAGGTGTAGATCCTTATATTTTATCTGAGTCATTCTCTCTTTCTATACCTATTGGTGATCCTGTTCTAGTTTAGAGGGTCTGCTATAGTTGTCCTAATTCTGATCTATTAATGGTTGTTCCTGCTGATTTGCATGAGTTATATATGGTATAATTTGATATTATTTTAGGCATGGATTGGATCCATTCATGTCTGTTGCTATTGACTGTTGGACAAGAGATGTACTCTTCTAGTTTCCTACTAGACCTGTCTTTTAGTGGGATGGTAGTAGATTTGTTCCTAAAGGTAGGTTCATTTCCTATCTCAAGTAAAGAAAGATGATTTCTAAGGGATGTCTCTATCATTTGGTTTGAGTTCAGTTCTCTGAGTCTAAGACTCCTAATATACAATTCATCCCTATAGTCTGAGAGCTTCTTAATGTGAGTCCTGAGGATTTACCTAGAGTTCCTCCTGATAGAGAGAAAGACTTTTGTTTAGATCTCTAATAGGCACTCAACCTATTTCATTTCCACCATATATAATGGTACCAACAGAGCATAGAGACTTGAAGGACGAGTTAACCGATCTTTTAGATGTGGCATTTATCAATCAAAATGTGTCTCCATGGAGTCGTCGTATCTTATTCGTGTATTGAAAGATGTTTCCCTCCTCATGTACATTAATTAGCATTAGTTGAACAACATCACAATAAAGAATAAGTATCCCATCCATAGAATAGATAACTTGTTCTATCAACCATTTTTCTAAGATTGACCTTCGTTCTGGCTATCATGAACATAAGGTCATAGTGTCAGATATTCCAAAGACAATGCTTCATTAATTGTTATGGACATTTTGAATTTGTGGTCATGTCTTTTGGATTTATTAATGCTCCTAAATCTTTGATGGACCTTATGAATAGGGTTTTTAATACCTACTTGGACCTATTTATGATTGTCTTCATTGATGACATTTTAATTTATTATAGAGGTAAAGAAAAACATTCAAACCATATTTGAGTTGTTCTTCAGACCCTTTGAGAGAATCCTCTTTATGATATGCTTCCTAAGTTTTTGTGTTAACCTTATTTAGTTTCTTTCCTTGGTCATATCATTTCTAGCTACGGTATTAAGGTAGATTCCAAAAAGATTTATTCTATCTGTAACTAGTCTAAACCTACGTCTCCTTTATAATTCCATAGTTTTCTAGCTCTAGTTAGGTATTATCACATATTTATCCAGGGCTTATCTTATATAACCTCTCCCCTGACTTGTTTTACTCAGAATAAAGTGAAGTTTGAGTGATCTAATATTTGTGAGAGGAGCTTTCAAGAGTTGAAGGCTGGGTAGACATGTTATCCAATATTGACTTTGCCTGATTGTTCTAAGGGTTTAATTTATTATTGTGATACTTCAAGAGTTGTTCTATGTTGTGTTTGGATGCAGTATGGTAAGTTTGTGGCATATTTTTCTAGACAGCTTAAGACTCATGAGAAGAATATCCTACACATGATTTTGAGCTTGCAGTTGTGGTTTGTTCTTTAAAGTGTTGCAGATACTATTTATAAAGAGTGCATGTATATTTCTCCACTAATCGTTAGTGTTTGCAGCACGCGTGTGATCAAAAGGATTTGAATCTTCAAAAGAGGAAATTTCTTGAATTGTTGAAGTATTATGACATGAAGCTGATGTATCATCCAGTCAAGACCAACATAGTGGATGTGCCCTTACCATCTTATCTTTAAGGAGTTTGTCACATGTTGATGGTGATAAGAGGGAGTTAAGCCAAAGAGGTACATAGGATTGCACATATTTGTGTTAAATTGATTGATGCAGAGGTTAGTGGTATGATTGTTTTGCGTGCTTCTAAGTCCTCTCTGTTGTTAAGGTGAAGGGGAAGAAAGATAGTGATCTGATTATAGTTAAGTTGTAGGATGCAGTTCATATGCATAATGTGAAGGTTTTCTCCAAAAGGAGAGATGGGGTTCTTCGTTACTAAGATCGCCTATGTGTTCTAGCAGTTGATGGTTTGAGAGAGAGGATTATGTATGAGGCTCATAGTTCCAAATATTCTATTCATCCTGGAGCTACTATGATGTATAGAGATTTGAAGGAGGTGTATTAGTTGGAAGGTATGAAGAAGGACATAGCGGAATTTTTAGCTAAGTTTCCTAATTATAAATAAGTTAAGGTAGAGTATTAGAACCAGCATGTAAGATGTAATAATTTTACATTACTACATGAAAGGGAAGATTGATTAATATGGATTTTTTTCACCGTTTTATCATTATCCTAGATATATACTTCCATATGGGTGATAGTAGACTGAATGACTAAGTTTGGTCACTTCCTATCTGTTCACACCAGTTTTTCAGTTGAGATATATGGTAGAATATACTTGAGGGAGAATTTTTATATGCATAGTGTACCCCCAACATTTTACATCTTAATTTTGGACATCCTTTAAGAGGGATCTTAGTAACTAAGTTCAGTTGAGTACAACTTTTCATCCATAGACAGATGGCTAGATGAGAGTATATTCATACTTTGAAGGATATGATGAAGTTGTGTGAAACTGATTTCAAAGGTAAGTAAGTTGAGAACCTACTTTTGATTGAGTTTGCATACAACAACTATCATTCCAGTATTCAGATAGCTCTATTTAAGCCATTGCATGGGAGATGGTATAGGTATCTGATTTGTTGGTTTGATGTTCTTAATTCTATGAGTAAATTTTGGACTATTTGATAGAGGTTGAAGGCATCCCAGAGTAGGCAGAAGTCTTATGAAAATGTGATGAGGAGAGAGTTGGAATTTGTTATTCGAAAATGGGTATTTTTAAAGGTTTCCCCTATGAAGGGATTCAAGAGATTTGGTAGAAAAGGTAAGTTGAGTCCGAGGTACCTTTGGCCTTATTTTATTTTGAAGAGCGTAGGAATGGTTGCCTACCAATTAGATTTTCCATTAGAGTTAGTAGTGGTTTACCCAGTGTTTTATGTATCTTTATTGAGTAAATGCATTAGTGATCCATCTTTGATTGTGATAGTTGAGGATATCAACATTCGTGATAATTTGACCTATGAGGAGGTCCCATTCAGATTCTTGATAAACATGTTCATCTATTAAAGAATAAATTGATAACATCAGTTAAGGTTTTTTGGAAGAACCAGTCAGTTGAGTGAGCTACATGGGAGGAAGCGGTTGATCTGATGAGTACCGTATTTGTTTCCTTCTAGTTCCATTTCTTCTTGAGGTAATGACCTCTCTATTAATCTTGTATTTATTTTAGTTCATGAGCATGTAGAATTTCATGAGCACATTGAGTATATTCAAGCATGAAG
This sequence comes from Withania somnifera, assembly GCA_039654485.1. Taxonomy (NCBI): domain Eukaryota; kingdom Viridiplantae; phylum Streptophyta; class Magnoliopsida; order Solanales; family Solanaceae; genus Withania; species Withania somnifera. The sequence continues at coordinate 75 of JBDJHY010168215.1, read as the reverse complement.
GAAAGTCAATTCCATATTTCCGTTTGGGAAATGAAATGAGGAGGGCTCACTTGCTGCACTTCCTCCCCAAGTTCA
>JBDJHY010168187.1:0-12402 GCA_039654485.1 Withania somnifera | reverse complement strand
AGCATTTTGCACCGACCTGTACTTGGGGTTTAAGAATTGAAAAACAACAACAACAAAAAAAAAAAAAAAAAAGTTAAAAGGGTTTTTATTGGCACTGCCTGTGTATGAAAATTTTTACACACAACCAATCATAGACTCTTCATTTGAAACGTGGATAGTGGGTTCATTTCATCAACCCTTCGTTTTTTTTTTTTTTTTTAATTTTCTTATTCTCTTAACTAAAATGGTATTCAACTTTCAATTACAATAAAGCATGAATGTACTTTATTTTAAAAAGAAATTGCTGAACATTTTTCTGTTTAGAATTAAATATTAAAAAGAAGTTAATGATTCAATATTTAATAATATTAAGTTAAATTAAAAAGTTTTCAGTTATTAGCTTTTAAAAATAATTTTAAATTTATTATTTCAATAACTTGCTGTAACTTTTCAAATAAAATTGAGTTAAATACACGTCGTCTCATTTTTTATTTCTTTTTCAATATAGAGATCTTTAAGACATGTAGCATACTTATAGAATGAATGAATCTCACATGTTTAAACTTGTTTTCATCCATATAAGTACCACAAATAAAATTTCTAACATGTTAAAAAAATATGTAGTAACACTTGAATTATTTTTTTGGAGGGAATTAATGGGAAGTAAATTTGGGATAAGTTTTTGTTAAGAATGGAGGTTTTCGTTTCTCGTTGGATAAGCATTTTTTTAAAAAAATATTATTAAAAATATTGAATCATTAGCTTATTTGGAATATTCAATCCAAAGGGCATTTTAACTTTTTTTATATATAAAATCTTCATCAATATTTATTTATCAAATAATAAGAAAATAAAAGAAGAAGAAGAAAGGGTAGAGTGAAGCAAGGTCATTTGCCCTCTCTTTACTGTTCTACACAAAGTTTATGCCAATTTCTTCAAAGGGCAGTATGTACATAAATCTGCCAAATTATCTTTATCATATGCTTAAGAATTTAGTAGCTCGCAACTCGCACTTTAGTGAAACTAGTAACGCCACATACTTGAAAGAGAAAAAAAATAATGTCCCATATTAATCTCATATAAAATTCCTAAACTTTATTTCAGAATACAAATGTTAGAAATCAAGTATATTAACAAATGAAATAGGAAAGGGTGTTCGGATAGGCTTATAATTTTCGATAATAATTTTTTAATTTGCTGAAACACTTCAAAAATGCTTAGATTTAAAAATTAAAAGTAAAATACGTCACTCCAAAAAAGAGCTTATTCAATAGAATATTCAAATATGTCGTGTTTAATATTTAATGAAAAATGTCTGTTTTTTTATTTTTCTTACTAATATATTAACTCCGGAAACATATTATATTCCAAAAAAAAATATTTATTGACAAGTTAATTGTTACGCAGGAGAGTTTATTTTCTAACCCATTACAATTTATTCTTTTTATTTATTTAATTTTTTCGTCTTTTGTCAAGGGCAAGAGATTTTTTTTTTAACATATAAAAGATCTTAAAAAAGACATTTTTTTAAATTTATTTTGTAAAATAATAAGAAATCTCATTTTCTTAAGACTGGTCCTAACTAAAATAAGGATGAACATTAGGGCATTCCCTCTTTCTTTTTCCTTCTAATGGACCAACTCAAACTGAAAAATGCAATAGGCGTATATGAATCAACGAATAGTTGATTAATAGGAATATGTTATAAAATTAGAAGCAAATACTAAACAAAAATATCAAAGGGAAATAAGGACAAAGTATGAAAAGAAAACTAGCAAGCATTAATTGTATTGCTTTCTCCTATTTATATTTATATGGCATATATGCATACATACATAAAAAGAAAGGGCCATATATATAGGCCTTTTGATTTGGTAGTAAAGTCACCTTTCTTGGCCATAAAGTTATCAGTCCATTTTGTTTAATTACTTTGACACAGAAGTCCTATTTGCTTGGTCACCAAGATAGGGAGAATACAATATTAAACAACACACATCCTTTCGATGTTCACGTACAAAAAAAACACTCGTAATATGCGTTGGTTATTGCTTCATTAAAAATTTTATTAGAAAAATGCAGTGGGATAAAATTTTGATGAAAAAAAATAGTACAACGCTTATTTTACTTTCCTCGGTAAAAATCATGGTTTAGTCGACTAATCCTTCGCATTCCACTCTAGTGAACCATCTTCTTAAGAGTTGATGTTGGTAAATATTTAGTGAATAAGTCCGTCGGATTATCGTTGAAACAGATTAGTTATACATCAATATCACCATTCTTTTGGAGATCATATGTGAAGAATAACTTCGGTGAAATATGTTTCGTTCTGTCTCCTTTGATGAAGTTTCTTTAAATTGGGTTACGTACACAACATTGTCTTCATTCAGGATTGTGGACACTTCGATATCATACTTCAGGCCACTCCTTTCTTTGATGAGATGTATCATCAACCTCAACTACACACATTCTCCACTTGCTTCATGAATTGCTATTATCTCAGCATGATTTGAAGAATTAGCAACAATGGACTGCTTTGTAGATCGCCACGAAATAACAGTTTCTCCATATGTGAACAGATAACTTATTTGAGATCGAGCTTTATGTGGGTTCGACAAATAATCTACATCTACATGATCAATATGATCTTTCTAGCCAATCAACAGGCAATGCTATATCAGGTTACATAGGTGCATTTAATAGCACTGATATATGGTACTTTAAGATCAAAATGTTTTTAATTGAGCTTGAAACGGATCTTTACTCACTTCAGGTGACCTAACAATTATTTGAGTTACTTAATGGATGTGTACTCGGGATACACATATCCACTAAAAAGTATTGCTAGCTGCCTCATTGCAAACCTTGCCAGGAAAACTTAGTGGGACAAAACCTTGCTAAGGAAAAAAGAGTACAACATATAAGCATTAATTAAAACATCAAATGACGCCCCCAATATATAAGTACACCAGTTGCACTAAAATATGGTATTTCAGGACCAATACTTATGAGATCTAAATTGAAATTTCTCTATATTAAGCGATCTTACAATCATTGGAGTATTCAATAGGATCACATTAAAATATTTTAAATCCTTCAAGGATTTTCATATCAAACATTCACTAACATGATTACCCCCTGATTATTTTAAATCATACAATGATCTATGATTGAGTACAATCCTCGAGACTTTTGAATTCTATGCTTCAGGCAATTTAACTTCTTCAGGCAATTGAGTACATATTCAAACTTTTTCTATAATTGCCAGATAAAAAGAAACTTCTTTGCATCTACGACAGAAGAATATAATTTCATATAATAATACTATGAATACTGTGAAAAATATTTGTGCTCCAAGGCACAAACCATATTGTATATCTTATGATTTTACTTTTTTTCACATAATAACCTATTTGTACCCACTGGCATTATACCTTGATTTTTTAACTTCATGTCTAAGTATTCATTTTTTCAAGTAAAACAAAAATGCTTGAATTACCTATTTTATTTGGTCAATTATTCATATCTTAAAATTTTTTCACAGATTTAAATTCAAGATCCTTGATATCATATAAGGCCTTTATTGTATCAAAGATATCCCCAATGGTCATTTGACACTTATTCCAGTACGGCATATCTTATAAAGATCTCTTCATATTCATCATTTATTAGGTACCTAAACCTTTGCCAAGATTTTATCAAGAGTTATGTCATGATGTACTTTCAGAGTACTTGCCTCATGACCAGCTTGATCATTTGGTTCCTCTTCTCCTTCAGAGAGTTAAAATCGATTGATCTATCAAGTTTCAGATGTGCCATAGACTTTGTCTTTCAAGAATCTCTTCTTAAAACATTTACAGTTGATTTATAATATAGGATTAGTAAAAACATCTCGCAATTAATTTATAATATTTTGCAAATGAATTATTCTTTGAACTTTAGGTTCATATATTTTACGAGGATCTAGATAATTCATTTAGCGTATAATTTTTATATGTTAATTATATCTCCTCCTAATGTTATGAAATCTAACATTTACCCACACACCCGAAAAGGTAAATTGGAAACAATCGATGGGCGTTGTGGTGGAGCAATTGATTCATATACCACATATTTAAATTTTCTGATGGAAATTATTTAGCTCTTGATCCTGAACCATTATGATAAGGGAACCTTGTTGGCTTGATGTTTACAAATGCTGCTATAATTTTAAATATCACATCTCATACCAAATTTTTATTGGGAGATTTATCCTCGTAACCACCGATTTAGTTTTAATTGAAGGCATACAATATCTGCTAAACCAATTAGCTTATCATCATAATTTTATTATTTGAAATTATGCTCTTAATTTAATAATTTGAGCAAGTATTGTAAATGTCAAATTGCAGGTTGATGCACATGTGACCACTCTACAGATGCATCTATTAAAATTATATAATAGTAAATGATCCATATGATGGGTGAATGAACTCATATTCACCTTTTTATATGTTCTAAAAAATTTAAGGGACATATTCCCAATCTTAGAAGGTATAACGAGAACAAGCAGCACTAGTGAATAATGAAGAACGTTTTGCTTCGTCAACATATGAATTCTCAATTATATTTGCATCACATTTGGACCAGGATGGTCAATTGGCCATGCCAACTGATATTTATTTCAGTAAACTTTTTATTTACTAGCGCATGGGATTCCATCACCATAAATATATATGTGTTCTACAAACAAGAGGAAAAAGATTGACAACTTTTTCACATAAATATTCATGGTTTGGTTCGATTGTTGTAAAATAAAGATATGAAATTTTTCAAAAAATATAATTTTTTTTCCAGATTTTACAATCTTAATATAAAAATATTTCTTTTCAATTCCTTTGAAATTTAGAAAATTTATTTTAAGACTTACTACAATTTTAAGAATTACTACAATTGCAATATCATGAACATTTTTATTCCTTCTAGTTATCTCTTCTGGAGCATTTTAGCTCTACTGGAGTATCAGAGTAGTAGCACTTTAGCTCTTCAGGAGTACTCAGTTAATTTTATGTGCTACCACATATTTCATACACCATTTATATGGTGAGTATGATTATGATCGTCAAAACATAATAATATTACTATTACAAAAGGTATTACACAAACTTTATTTGTTTACAGAATTAAAAAAATATAAGCATACTAGTTAGCACAAAAAACAAAAATAAAAATTAGCTACCTTATTACAGATCCATCATCGACCAGGTGATCCATTTCTCCTTCAGGGAGATTTAAGTAATCAACCACATCAAGGTCTGTGAGCTCAACATTATCTTCAGATATAAAATTTATTTCTATATTACTATCCACCCTTTTCAGGGATTCCTGATAGAGTTCAATCAAGCGTTTTGATGCATGATAGGTACGTGACTAGTGTCCTCTTCCTCCACATCCATCACATATATTTTTTCAATTATTCTTTTGCATCGCTTCAGGCTTTTCACCTTCTTTTTACACTACGGGTGTTAAAGGCTATTATTTGGTACAAAACGACCACCATGATTATAATTTCTTCTTCGACCACGGCCATGACCTTTACTGGGGCCACGGGTTTTTCCACGCTGGTGAAAATTTTCCTTATTCACTTCAGGAAATGCATTGAAATTAGTGGGTCGACTTTCATGGTTTCTCATTAACATGTCATTATGTTATTCAATAATAAGAAGATGTAAAACTAATTTTGAATATATTTTAAGCCTATTTCTTGAAATTGCTACTGCAGGAACTCAATTGAGGCAGGAAATATGGAGAATGTTTTTCCAAACATATTATAATCGATGACAATTTTTTTGTATGACTTTAAATGTGATATAATTCTATAAATGGAAGCATGATATTCAATTATAATTTTAAAATCTTCTAACTTCAAATTCATCCATTCATGTGAGGCTTGTGGAAGAACGACCAACTTCAGGTGGTCATATCTATCTTCTAAACTATTTCACAATATAAGAGGGTCTTTAATGGTGAGGTATTCCATGTTTCAACCCTCGTCAAGGTCGTGACGGAGAAATATTATCTCCTTGGCACGGTCTTGACTAGATGCTTGATTATTACCTTTGATGGTATCTGTTAGACCCATCACCTTCAGATGAATCTCGGCATTTGGTGTCCAGCCATTACCTGATATGTCCAGGAAAATAAATTTAATTTTTGAAATATTATACATTAATTTAAGAAAATAAAGTCCTTATCTTTTTTCCTGTTAAAGTAGTCTCATTAGTTAGAGCATTGTGCTAATAACGTGTTATAAATCTAGAAGCAAATACTAAACAAAAAAAACCAAAGGGAAATAAGGACAAAGTACGAAAAGAAAAATAGCAAGCATTGATTATATCAATTTCTCCTTTTTATATGCATACACGTACTTAAAAGGAAGGGCCATACATATAGGCCTTTTGACTTGGTAACAAAGTTACCATTCTTGGCCATAAAGTTATCTACTTTATGTGTAATAACCTGTCCGGTCATTTATTTTCCTTGATTTTTTCTAGTGTTTAGAGCTTTCAACTAGATGCCCCAAATTATTTACGACTTGCTAGGACCGGTATTTCGGTGCCCTGATAGCTCATTTGTCTGTTATCTCAGTTTTTCTATTTTGAAGTTTTAGTTTTGAAATAGTGAAACTCGAGAGTGAAATTATAGTAAATGCGCTCAAAAATGAATTCCGACAATTCTTTAGCTTCGAAATATTAACTTTGGTCTGGTGGACCTTAAGTTCGTGTCTCAGGATATTCTTTTTGAATTTGGGATGTTTTATGAAAATTCAGCCCAACCAAAGCTCATTTTGGAGCCTAGGTAGTATTTTTGTGATCGGAGTGTCAGAACATAATTCTGACAATTACCATTAGCTTTGAAATGACTATTTTGGTCTAGTTGGGTCATTGGTTCACTTTCCGGGGTGTCCTAACTCATTTTGAGTTGATTTGTGAAAAGTTAAAAAATTAGCTCCTTTTGAGTTTGGGGTCCTTTCCGGTCAAACGACCTCGGTTGGTCATTTTCTCGATTCCGTTGAGTCTGTAGTTTGTTTTTACCCAAATGTACTTTTAGTTTGCTAGAATTAGATTCAGAATGCTCGTTTTAGGTCACCCCAGAGAGTTTGAGTTTTGTTGTGTTTTGTTGTAGGTTGTAGGTCTCCTTGGCGCCATCGCCCATGCGCCCAGGGCTTCCCCCCAGAGAGCCTCAGCTCGCCCTGGCGAGGTCTCCTCAGCGGCCAAAAAGGACGACCAGCGGCCATGTGACTGTTTTAAAGGGGTTATCCTCTTCATTTTAAACATTTCACTTCGATAGAAATTTCCATAGCCAGACCTTGAGAGCTTGTTTTTGAGTGTTTTGAGCTGAGAAAAGTGGTGGGAGTTGTGTGGGAGGTTGTGTGAGCTCAGGGAGCAGGTTTTCCCTGGGTATTTCTCGTTCTTTCCGCTTCTTTTAGTGTATGTAAAAAGTTTGAATTTCCTTATTTTAAACCTTGATTTCTCCCTCATTCCTTTAATCATTTTAAGCTCAATTTTGGACCGTGAGTCTCCTAAGATGAGGGCTTCACGCCGGTATAATTACTTTATTTTTTGAGTTGCGGGACTGACTTTTTGTTTTCCAACTCGGTTCGCTATTTGCAATATAGGTCTTATTCTTTATGTTTTGATTTCTAGAATTATATGTTGATAGTTTCAAGGATTTTTGGCTCCATTCAAAGCTTCGGTCCTGCAGTACACACATTTTGAGGATCTATGCGGGCGCCTAGGTATGCTAGGCTTACTCTCTTTCTTAGACTTGGTTATTTGTACTATACTTCTTGTTATGGCTAGCCGAGTTGGTTTGCTACTTTAGGTTGGTTTTTTCCCCCTTAACTTGCTTATGTCTAGCTTATTGTTATTTCGAAGCCCGTGTTGGGGCAGGGAGGATGAGGGGATATATGTCCCTGGTCTGGCCTTACCACGAGGTGGACATGTACCTTATTGACTGGTTTGAGCTCCTACACTGCGTGTGTTGTGAGTTGAGTTCTTAGCTAGTGGCCTTTGGCTGATCTTGGACTTTGATTGATATTGTTTACCTTTGTTGGCACTGATTATATAAACCTAATGTTGGGCAGGTACATGTCATCTGCCTTGGGGTAGATTGACCGACATTGTGAGAGCTTATACCTTGTATTTTGGTTTAAAGGCGCGATCCTCTGGGGCACAGACCCTGAGTTTGATTCTGATTGAGTTAAGATCCCCTGCATTCGTGTGTGAGGAGCGGCCCTTCTAGTCGTAGGGTTGAGTATGATATATACCCGGTACAGACCCTGAGGTTGGTATGGGTTGAGTTGATTTGTTGCACTCGAGTGTGAGGCGCGGTCCTACGAGTTGCAGAGGCCCGAGTTTTATTTTGTTAGAGCTTGATAGGGAGGCCTTGGTACCTTGTGATAGTGTTCTGTTACTTTCCAGCGCCCATGTATGCCTACTCTCCTATTGTTTGTGCCCGCCGGGCTTAAAGGGGGAGTCACAGTGGGTTTTGGTTGAACTGTTTGTACTTGCAGGTGGTATGGGAATCCATGTAAATTTTGTATTTTTATTTTCTTGTACTTAGCTAGCCGTGTTTACCTTCTATTTTCTGTATTAGGGGTGTACTCGTACAGTTGATTTAGTGTTGGCTTACCTGGAGCCCTAATACGTTCACTTACTTCGATTTTGGATTTTCAGATGTTGATACACGCTCATACTTGTCCACTGTCCTCTAGTTTTACCTGTTAAACCGTGCTTATGCCCTAATGATAGTTTAACACGGCAATTACTGTTATTTTTCTACACTACCTTCTAGCTTTGTCGCTTTATATTATCATTAGCCTGTTTTATTTCCTCTCCTTATTTACTTGTACATTATAGTTAGCCCGATCAGCCTATGATGCCTATTGGGTACCTTGTTTGGTACTCATGCTGTACTTCTATACCATTTTCATGGTGCAAATACCGACAAGAGTTATCGAATATGCCGTGATCATGCGGGGTAGACGCAACGGTTTGTGAAGATTACAGTGAGCTTTGCCATCCGAGCTGATCGTGATTTTCTTGATGATAACCTACTTTATTTTATTCCCAGCAGGCCTTGTGTAATTTGTACTTTTTTAGGAGTTGCTTATATATATTTTCTTTTGGATACTTTGTATAGTAGCTCCAGTGCCATTATTGAGATCAGGTTTTGGGGATATGGGTTGTATATCAATTTCTTTTGCTTCCGCCTTTTACTTATATTTCTGCCTATACTTTTTGTTGTTGGCTTGATTTGAGTGTCTATATCCCATTACGTATGGCTCCGGGTTATAGGGTTAGGCTTGTCTACCAGAGGGTTGTATACTTCATTATGACCCAGATTTTTAGGTCATGACATTTTGTTTAATTACTTGGACTTGGTCACCAAAACAGGGAGAATCCAATATTTTACAATAGAATACAATATTGCTTATGATTTTAATTTTTTTACATCATCATTGTTAGGAAATATCTACATTATTACGACACTCAAATGATATTTAGGGGTCCTCCAGAATAAATTTTGTAATTTTAAAAATAAAACAAGTTAGTTGTTATGATAAGTAAAAGGAGTTTTGGGTAAAAAAATATTCCTTATTTGGGGGGTAAGTTTAAATTTGTCCCTTAAATATAACCATTAACACCATTCATCCTTTAAATTTGTAAAATATGTGCATTTTTAATATCATTAATAGAGAATTCCAGACTCTGTAAAAAACTAAAGGATCCTACCTAACACATGACCTCACATAATTGTTAAAGAAAAAATCATTATTAAAAAGGCAAGAGATCCATTTTTCATTCTTAGTACAACTTTTAGTATATTATTTCACGAGGTAGGAACTATAATTTAAAAGTTATTTATAACATAAATCTATCAATACAGATAACAAACTATTAGGTAACGAGAGCCAAGACTTGACATAGTTGAGCAAGAGATCAATTAATCCATGCAATCTCTCTTGCTGACAAGGTAGATTCTAAAATTGCATTAGATATTCTCAAAGCGGATCCCAATTTGTAGAAAATGAAAAGAAGTATGAAGAATTAAAGAACAAGATACTAGGTGAAGAATCTAAGAAAGAATACGATAAGAACATCAACAATATTTTCACAAAAAATATTGGTTTAAAACATAAAAATGAACAATTTATACAATTTTAATAGACAGGAATTTCATTGTTTTAGAAGCAATAATGCAGGTTCCTGCAGAAAAAAACAAAATTCTAGCAGCATAAAAAATCAACATTTCGGTAGCCAAAACCCAGTTTTCTGACAGCCAAAAAACAACATACAACAACCAAAAAAATCATTCCAGCAGTCAAAAAACAACATTTCAGCAGTCCAAAAAACAGCAACAGCCAAAAATTAACATTTCGGCAGCCAATAAAACAGCACTCCAATAGTAAAAAAAATAACATTTTAGTAGTAAAAAAATAGCATCTCAATAGCCAAAACAAAACATTCCAACAGCCAAAAAACAACATGTTATTCACAAAATATCAGCATTCCTGAGATGTTTTAGCAGACCCTCTTCTAATCTGCATAAAAACATATAGTATTATTACTTTTTTATAACATACTAGTCAAATGGAGTTCAACTGTAATTCATTAATCTCATAAGCTTTGCCCGAGTTGATGAGCTAGAAGCATGAGATGATGGCTCACTTACTTGGAGATCTGGTTGAACAACATATAATTTTTTTTGTTATGACCAGCTTTATGGCATGTGCTGCAATTCAAAGAAGTTTGCCTCCTCTTCATTTTAGTTCTACTTGGTCCTACTTCATCAGATTCTTTTCTCCTTTTTGTTTGTTTTCTTCCTTTAGTGCTAGTTCCTACTAATCTGAGAGGCAAAAAAGCAATGTTTTTGACTTAGGCCACATCTTGTCCATTCATAGATAAAATTTCAAAGTCATAGACCCTTCTATATATTTCCACCTTTCAGTAATAATCGACATATGAATTAATCTCATTTTTTTAGCCCAAATTACGGCAATGACATGCTTGTAAGAAATTCCTATCAAATCCCATTTTCTATAGCTGCATATTTTGTTAGCAAGTTTACAACCCAATTTTCATTTATACTTTTCCCTATAATATCAAAATTCCACTCATTAAACTTTCTAGAATGAACTTCGCTGAAGTCGCTTGATTTTTCTGCAATATACCCTTTATCCTAGGAAAAATATCATTAGCGTCCCACTTGACTTTTTTTTATCCCTATTTGCCTGCAAAAAGATACCTTATCTTTTCTAAAAAAAGTGATAATTGGCTTGTCTCTAGCTTCAATATTCATTACATTAAAAGACTCACACGTGTTATTAAGTAGAATATCAGATTTCACATTTCCAGAGAAATGAGATTTACACTATTCATTGGATGATTTTTCATTCAACTGGGATACAATTTGGGGGTCTAAATCAAATATCTCAATTTTGCAAGTTGTAAACCAATTCTCCGTTGGAGCCCTAGCGGCTTTCCAAAGTGCATTCTTCAATGAGATACTACTAAATCCTATCTTTTTAAAGTTGTTATGAAAATGTCTCACACAAAATCTATGTGGAAGCACCTTATTAAAAGCCTCAATAAGACCTTTTTCTTATCTGACATAAAAGTCCAAGTAAAATTATTATCAATTTCCAAATCATGCTTGAAATAATTCAAATCAAGCCCACAACTCTGTCTTTCCCTTCTCCACAACTGCATAGGCTACTGGGAAGATATTGTTATTAGGATCACTGCTGACAACTGTCAACAATTGAGTCCCATACATCGGACCCTTAAGCTAACAACTATCCACTCCAACTATCTTTCTACAACCACTCTTGAACCCCTCCTTAAGACCTGCAAAGCAAATTTGAATTTTCTAAAATCTATTAGGCATGTTAGGAACATCATTTTCAACCAACTTTACATAGATTGAAGTATTCAGATTTGTCCTCACAATTTTATTATAGTAGTTCCACAACATCCTATATTGAGCATTTAGATCTTCATCAATCAGTTTGAGCACTTTTTGCTTAGCCCTTCTACTTTGATTTAATGTCACGTGAGCTTTTAGCACCACACTTACATGATCTCTGAGTTCTCTGACATTCTTATTCCTATACGTGCTAATGGCATCAAGATATCCTCTTATATTGTAGGAAAAAGTGATGGTTTTGTAAGAATGGTTCCATCCTTTACATGTATGATCGGTGTTGTATGTCTTGATTTGAAATGTCCTATTCCTGTGCATTCTTGAAGCCATAATCTCCTATTTGCAACTGAAATAGTTGCTCTAAATCATTTCTTGTCATTTGTTTTTCAATTTATGTATTTTCCTTGACTACTTTCTTGAGTTATTACAGTATGTATGAACTCTCTCTTGTTCTCAAAG
>JBDJHY010168176.1:0-12402 GCA_039654485.1 Withania somnifera | reverse complement strand
AAGAAACTTACAAGCTAGCTAGGACAAGAGAGCGGCGGTCGTGTGACCTTGACCAAGTGAAGTGTATCAAGTGAGAGGATGATAAAGTTTTAGTAGATGATGTCCACATTTGGAAGAGATGGCAATCATACTTCCATAAGCTTTGAACAATGCAGGAGAAACAGACGTGCTAGGTGATTTGGAACACTCAGAGAGTTGCCGCGATTATGGCTATTGTATGCATATTAGGTTGAAGGAGGTTAAGAGCACTATCCGCAAGATGTGTAAGGGTAAAGCGACTGGGCCAGACGAGATCCCGGTGGATTTTTGGAAAAGCTCTGGAGGGGCAGGTATTGAATGACTAACCAAGTTGTTTAACGTCATTTTCATCAAAAAACGAAGATGCCTGAAGCGTGCAAATAGAGTACAATGATCCCATTGTACAAGAACAAGGGTAACATCCAAAATTGCAACAACTATAGGGGTATGAAATTGCTAAGTCAGACAATGAAGGTGTGGGAAAGGGTAGCGGAGTTGAGGTTGAGAAAGACGGTGACTCTTTAAGAATCAGTTCGAATTTATGTCGGGACGCTCGACTACTGAGGCGATACATCTGGTTATGAGATTGGTGGAGCAGTACATGGAAAGAAAGAAGAATTTACACTTGGTATTCATCGATTTTAAAAAATACGATAAAGTCCCTAGAGAGGTTCTTTGGAGGTGCTTGGAGCCTAGAAGTGTCCCTGTGACATACATTAGGGCAATTAAGGATATGTATGATGGAGCCAAGACTCGTGTAAGAACTGTGGGTGGAGACTCAGATCATTTTCTAGTTGTCATGGGGTTGCACCAAAGATCCATCCTTAGCCCGTTTTTATTTGCATTGGTGATGGATGCTTTGAAGCGGAATATTCAAGGCGAGGTACCTTGGCGTATGCTGTTTGCTGATGTTGTAGTTTTGATTGACGAAACTCAAAGAAGAGTTAGTGTTATGTTTGAGGTTTGGAGAGAAACTCTTAAGTTTAAAGGATTTAAATTGAGCAGGTCTAAGATGGAGTATTTGGAATCCAAGTTCTGTGAGGTGGTGTAGGAGGGGTGCATGATAGCGAAGTTAGATACTCAGGTTATCTGTAAGAAAGATAGTTTCAAGTATCTGAGGTCTATGATCCAGGATAATTGAGAGATTGATGAGGATGTTTCTCACCACATTGGTGCGATGAAATGGCGACGCGTAACTGGGGTCTTATGCGATAAGAGCGTGCCCCTTAAACTGAAAGGTAAGTTTTACATAGTGGCAGTTAGACCAGCTATGTTATATGAAGCAGAATGTTTGCCGGTTAAAAATTCTCACATTCGGAAGTTAAAAGGTGGCGGAGATGAGGATGATGCGATGGATGTGCGGGTTCACCAGGTGTGATATGGGTCTGGATTGAGGTTATTAAAGACATGGTGGGGTGAATGCAGTGGAAGATAAGATGCGGGAGACGAGATTGAGATGGTTCAAACATGTGCTTAGGAGAGATATGAATGCCCTGTACGAAGATGTAAGAGGTTGGCAAGGAATGGGTTTAAGAGAGGAAGAGGTAGACCGAAAAAATATTGAAGAGAGGTGATATTACAGGACTTGAAGAAGTTACAGCTTACCGAGGACATGACCCTAGATAGAAGGACGTGGAGGAAGAGTATTAGGGTAGTAGGTTAGTAGGTTTGGGGTTAATTTTGTTAGATAGTAGGTTTGTTGTCTTAGGGGTTTAAGAGTCATAGTATCTTAGGAATAGAGTCTGACTCCCAGAGTTTTGGGTAAGTTTGTTACTTCATGTAGTGTGATTTTACTAATATTTGTTGATAGCCTCATTTGTTGTTATCGTATGGTTTTTCTTATTGCTTATTGTTTTTTTCTTCCCATTGTATCTTGTCAGTATATTATGTGTTTCTTTATATATTTAAATTTTATAGTTTAGATTTTATTTTATATTTTATATATTGTACTGTCTTGAGACGAGGGTCTTCCGGAAACAGTCTCTCTACCTGACCTAGGCAGTGGTATGGACTGCGTACTACCTCCGATGTGTGAGAATATACTGGGTATGTTGTTGTTGTTGATCTACTCGAAACAATTATATCATCTATCGCATGAAAGGATAACCTAATAAGTTGCTTAATTTAGGCTCCCCAAAGATACTTCTGAAGCAACAACTGCTTCATTTTGAAACTGGTAGTGAATTTGCTTTTGATGCATGCAAGTGAAAGAAGCTATTTTACACACCTCAACCTCAAGAAATAGAAAGCAAGAGAGGAGAAAAAGAAGAGATTTGATTGTAAACAGTAATCTCCACCAGAGGCATTAAAATAGTACCATACTCTGGAGCAATTAAACTTTTAATTCTGAATGACTCCAGCTATAAAGAAACTAAACCACTAAATACTATAGCAGTTTGTTGCATTGATGGTTGGACCTCGCAATAAATATGGAGGTGAGGGTAGCAGCAACTATGGCACTGAGGTTATCAACTAAATATGCATAGCTAAAATGCTATCGTAGAATCCAGTCTTAAGTAGCAGAGGTGATTTGAAAAGGAAAAAAAGGCGTGGAGGTCAGTGATGATAGTTCACTGGTCCCTTGATTTGTTTGTCTCCCTGACAGCATGAAATTTCTTGCGGAATACTTAAAAAAAGGCTCAAAATACAGCAGAATTTTGCATGCTCAACTTAATTGACTCACTACAGGAGTAGGATCTTATAGATGCAAAGCCTTTCCTTTTTATTGTATACAGAAAGGCTTCTATTTTTGTAATCCCCTGGCACTAAGTTGCAGATTTCTAATTTTAATGTAATTACTACTTACCATTCTCAAAAAGTAATCGTTCTTAGCTTACAACATAATCAGTATTCCCACAAAGTGGATAGTTCCTAGCTTCTAAGCTAAAATAACTATGCATTTGGTTTCAGTTAAAAATATATAATCGCCGTCATCTAGAAGCATAGAAGTAAATGACCACCAGAAAACTCAGCAAAGTAATCAAGAGACAAAAGAAAGGAAGAACAAATGACATCAAAAACCACAAGAAAACATGTGACATTATTACCTGAATAATCAACTTCTCGAGTTAAATAAAAAATCAGCAAAATGCCAAAGACGCTAACCATCAAAAGGAACCATGAAAACTTGGAAAAGTAGGCAAGAGACGAAGACTCCAAAGGAGAAGAAAAGACAACCAAACATAGGATTGTGATTACCTGAATAATTAACTCCTTCGATTCATTATCAGAAATAGGAGAAACATAGAAACTGAAAAGGGTCTCAAAAATTGCATTTCTAATGTATATTTGAGCATCATCATCCATATTCAATCCCGAGTATAATAGACGGAGCATCCACAACCTCTCTGTTATGAAATTAGCTGAGGTACTCCAGAAAAAAGTCTGGAACAATGGAATACCCTGTAAAAAATCAGAGAGAGAGAGAGGAAAAGTGCTGTTAGACTAACTTATTGAGATAATGATCACATATGACTGACAGTTGATTTTTAGGACAAATGGCACTTATAAATCTTCCACATTAAGAATGTACCTTCATATTTGCACTTGGAGAGCGCATCAGATATTTACTTATTGCTGAATAATGGTCATGTGAAGGATTCAAAAGTACATAAGAAGCCTCTGCAACAAATATGGCAGTTAAAGATGAAATCTTCTGCCAAGGCTCTTCAATACCATTTTGCAAGTACGACATTAGGAGACGAAGTCGTATCACATCCTTCCTCTTCTGACATTTCTACAGGCAACAGTAGCAATTTGTAAAATCATAACATGATACTTCTACTGAAGAATCATTAAAGCAGTTTTGGAGAGATATCAACATCTTTTCCTGGTATATAATGATTAGCAGTTCTGAATAATGATTAGCAGTTGATCATTACAGTTACACGATTTCTCCTATATAGGTATGGTCTTTTATCAGACAACACCGGATGATATTATTTTGTCACGAATTTGTATCTCTGTATATATTTGCAGGCATGGCCACATCATCTGACCTACAAACTCAGTTCATAATACTGACCTCTCTTTATAGCCTTTGTTTGAGTAGCACCAGAAATATATATAGGCTAGTCACTGCTAAAATCCATGGTTCCCAACACTTCGTCATAGTTTTAGTAGCTAATATAAGTTCTGTTTAAAGTCCCCTACCACTTCTGAACCCTATTACTAAGATGAAAGTGCAATTTTTATTGTATTTAACTAGAAAAGAGTCTAAAGTTCCTTTGGAAGAATTTCAATATCTTTCATATAGAAGTGTATCCAATGGCACTTTTTGCTGAAAAGAAGTTGGGAAACTGCTTTCCTTTCAAGGAAGCGGACACTTTCAAGAAAATTCAAAATGAAGTAAGAGAGAAATTTGGGGATGTAGGGAACACCAGAAAAGGTAACTCACTAGCATCTACTCATGAACCCTTTGTCCAAAAGAAACTCATGGTTCAGCCACGACTCGTGAGGGTCTAATTGCCAGCCTTCTGTAAATGGATTGCCTATTCACTAAGTTGATTGTACAGATATTCTTAATGCTGAGGATGTTCAAGAATCCCCTTAACAGACATTCTTGTCAAGTGCCGGGACAAGTCCATTTCCTACCTAGGAGTCAATCAACTACCTTCTAGTTTATTCAGGATAATAATAAATGTTCTAAAAATCCAACAGACTTCTCCACTGGTTTTAGAGATCAACTACCACTGGTTTTATCTCACACTAATTTCTTTTACTTCCTATGGTTTTTGTGTGAACACAAATCCAACAGACTTCTCCGGTCAAATGTCCACCAGTGGTAATGTGGCACAAAAATGTCCCTTTCAAGTCTTCTTTTCTACTGTGACCACTTCCATAGTTGCAGACCCAACGGCGCACCACCATCTTTGCGTTGCTGACAGCATGTCAATTGTCCAAACCCCAAAAAATATGCAATCTTTGGGTGATGAAATCACACCAGCACATTTTCATTCACCAATTCCATTCATCAAAAAATCCCCAACAATTTCCATTCTGACTAAGCCCTCGATATATTTATTTTTTCAAATGGTAAAGGTTTTATTAACCGATATATCAAGATGGTACAAATAGTACAAGACAACGGAAGTGCAGAACAAAAACTTCTATGACCTAAGCTCTCTATTTACATCTTCTTCACCAGAAAATTCCCCTAGCTTCGATTTGACCTCAAACCAAGACAACAACACCCTTGACAATGTAAATACAAACACAGACCTCTGTTTTCATCCAGCGGCTCTTCACGCCCATTTTCTCCAGTAACACCACTCATCAACCAAGTACTACACCACTGAAACTCCGCCATTGAAAACCAACACAAATTTCTTCACCCAAGACCACAAATCCATCACTCACCATGGCAAAACCTAAGAACTTCCTTCACAAATGTATCTACATCAACGGCAAATCAAAAAATGATTGCACTGGTTCCATCACACAACATCTTCCTCTATGCAAAACCAACCACTACAAATACATTGAACGCCTTCATTTAAAAGAGCTTCAGATTTCCAATGAGAGCCCTGTAGAGATGATTTTCAAGAATTATGTTGGATGAAGAGGGAAGAAGTGGGGAATTAAGCACATCTGTCAAGTTTCTGGTACAAATTATATGTCACTTATTGATTGGTTTGATTGAAACATCAAACACGTCCTTCACGCATTTGGTTTATGGACGGACATTCACGAAACACATTTATACCAAGTAGAGGTGTTCATCTAGTTATTAGCGAAATTGGAGTGCTTAACTAATATGCCATGCCAAGTTTGTGTGGCCATCCTCTATCATATACATCTTGTATACAGGTGTTTCCCATCATATCAATGATTTATTAACTTTGTCAAAAAGTAAATAAGGAGAACACTATTGGTTACAGATAAAGAAAATTAAACTGCTAGAGGAGCACATGAACAAATTGGATAAAAGATACTTTGTTAGAGTCCTGAATGAAGACAACATTTGCAAATAAAGACAGAAGTATTGAACACTTGCAACTACAAATTAGACGCCTATAAATCGCTCCACCTACGCCTCAGTGGCTTGGTACCGTTTGTTAATTACTCTCTACCCCAAATGGATGTCATTTTTGTTTCCTAAATAAGCAAGAATGTTTTACTAAAATAATTCAATATACCCTATACTCTATTTTAATATAAAGAATTGCTACATGTAGTACTTTCAATTACATTCTGAATATAAGAACTTTATTCAAAAGAATTAAATTGAATTCAACTTAGCTCTAAAAATAAATATAAATTTAATAGTCGTACAAATCTAAGAGTGAAGTAAACAAAGAAGGGTATAAATTTAAGTTTCTATGGTTGGTATAAGTGGATTAGACACTGGGGCATATTAGATTTCTGCAGTGATTCAGATTCACCCCAAAGAAGGTAACTAAGTTAATCAATTCTACACGCTTCTTTTCTAGATGTGGAAAAGAGATATGAGAATCCATAGTAAACAAACATCTATAACATTTCAGCTTTATATAGAAGATGTAGATCAGATTTTACATTTGATCGGAAGCCTGTAATTGATATTTTCTGGAGGTGGCCATCATACCCTTAATTATGAGGAAGACAATGTTACCAGTTTCCAAAAAGAAACATTTTTAACGTATGGCCCAAAAAATATTGATATTTTCTGGAGGTGGCCATCATACCCTTAATGCTGAGGAATACAATGTTACCAGTTTCTAAAAAGAAACATTTATAACATATGGCCCAAAAAATTATGTATTGTTCAATGCTATTAGCCACACAAATTAAAGCATCATTGTGACAAATTTGACTTCGCGGTCTGAGAATCAGACTTCAATTTGTAATAATTCTTAGAACGACTTCTGAAGTTTGAAACCATCCATCGGGGTTAAGCTCAAAAAACTAAAAGGTCCTTCTTCCTCCAAGACCTTTACAGCTACACATAATTCCATCTTTCTTTAGGAAAGATTTACCATTACTAACAACAAATTATTCAGAAAACTAAAGAGAGAAAAGTTATGACATCGATAGATACCTCCAGTACACTCTTGAATCTTCCAAGAACCTCGTAACCTAGTTTCCTCGTGTCATCATCAGCTGAAGATATACTGACAGCAGCAACCGCAAGCAAGCCTAAGCTAGCAAACTCCAAGGGCTCAATAAAACCCATAGAAAGGCAGTGAACTGAGAACCGCAAAATAAAAATGGGATCATACACGCGGAGTTTGTCGACATATACATTATGTACCTGCAGAAAATTCCATAGTTTTGAATTTGACAGAGTCGGAAGAAACTACAGAATTATATCTTATTCCTTGTCCTCCCAAAATTGAAGGAACAATCAAAGATTATGGGAAAAAAAAAAAGTTATCAATAAAAGAATACCTCATATCTATAATCAGGATAATCCTTTTTAGGTTCTTTCAGAATCCCAGGACCAACTGTTCTATCATATGGGAAATAAAGCACAGTAGTTGCACAAATTTTGGGGTCTATGGGAATGTTTTCTCTGAAGTGGATTCTGCGATAGTCATCAATTGCTTCAGCTTCACTCAGATTACTACAGATGGTACGCCCCAGCTCATTTTCTTTTCTGACTCTAAGCAGAGCACTACCCCATAGGTAATCCAATTTAGCCATACTTCCTTCGCCCAAATCAATTGTCGAATTGATTTCATCCATTAAGCTGCAAATCTCCAAGTCAATTGCACTCATACTAGCACCATAAGAAGATAATAGCAAGAAGACCAGTTCCCTCAAATTTACTCCAATGTCTTTTACATTATTGATATCACATTGTCGAGCCCTGATTTGGAAAAGCAACCTAAGCAACTTCACAAGTTCCAACTGCCGAGCACGTTCCTCAGATAGTTTACAATCATCTTTTAAACCAAAGGCATCTTGATCAGCAAATCGAACATACGATCTCATGATGCTAGGTAAAGGAGTAAATATCATCCCAAAGTGAGCATGACAAGCTGAGATGTGAGAAGAACGGATGGTAGCTGCAAATTGAGAATGTCCAAGCAATAGTTGAATAATTGCAATGCAAGAGAACTTCCCCTCAGATACTGATGAGATAATAGCTCGGAGCATCCCAAGTGTCATAGGATCGTAAAACCTATGCAGAAGAGATGACTTACCAAGTTGCTCTACAAATGGAAGAGAATCTAAATTCAGAAGACAATCATGCATCTCCCTTGTTATTTCCATTACATTTCTTAGAATATATACTTCCAAATATCTAAATAAGGAACAGCTTCCAACTTCCATTTGCCTGAAGTCAACAACGTTCAAAGAGCATCTCTTGACAAGAAGCTGCCAGGATTGAACCAGCAAGTTCAAAAGGCGGATTCTTGCCAAGTCTAAACTGGAGCAATCTTTTGAACCAATAACTTCTACGTTTTTCTTCAGCAGAGATGGAAACTTCCTCTTCTCGGGGAATAGAAGTGTCCTGCACAAACGTACTTTCGCAACAGTCCTGTTGACAACATTCAAAGACTCCTCAACTGAATAAGAACCATCTTGAGTGAGGTCGAACTCCAACAGATCGCTACAATCACTTGAGCAAACAGAATTGAATATACTCAGGCGTTTTTTCACTTCCACCAAATCGCCTCTCAATTCAAAGAACAATTGGACTACAAGAACAGTATTTGCAAGAAGACTACCTGACACAAGATTTGGAAAATCTTCCACTGTCAGGTTCTCAAAATATTCTACCTTAAATATCTCCCTGGAAACATAACTTTTCCAGATAGAGAAACCTTGAGTGAGTATTTCCCAATAAAAAGAAGCGATATTCTCATGAAACATGCAACGCTGGCCCGCAAATTTTGCAGGAATTGAGTTTAAGTACTGGATAACAGTGGGAAGAAGCATCAGCATGTCTTCATCAGAAAAATCACAAATTGGTGGCACTGTACAAGGCTTGACTGCAAGATATTTATTCATCCTGTCTGAAAATAACTTACCGAATACTGATAGATGCAGGGGGCTTGTATCAGCAACAAGAAACAAAATTTCAGCTTTTCTTTTGGTTATTTTGAGCATGCAATGAGAAAGGATATTGACATTAGTGTTAGCCACAGCTCTAAATGTATCCTTAAGAAAAGGATGGCTTTCCTTCTGCATAGCTTTATATACTTTCACAACTTTTACAGCTTTGAGCAGACAGGCATCAGCAACATCAAGTTCATATCGAGAGGCAATATCATATATTTGCAAAAGGATTTTCTCATAGAGGATGACATCATATTGTTCCTGTTTAATTCCCCAAAACAAGTAAAGAGGCCTCTTTTCATTTGGCTGCCACATGTATGCTGCCAGATGATCAAATGCAGAACCAGCAATGTGTAATCCAACACAGAGAGCTGAAGTCAGCCAAACAGAACAATCCTCAAGGTCAATTACAGACAGCATCCAATGGACCAATTCAAGCACCTCAAAGGGAGATATGAAATGAATCAAACTATGTAGAGCATATAGTGTAGGAACTAAGGGTATTAAGTTCCTGGACTTCATGCACTCATTCATCTTGAGCTTAAATGTCAGAATCAGTTTCTTCACCACACTTTTGAATGAACTTACAACATGTTTACTGGCATGATAAACTTCAGATGAGGAGCTTTGGCCATAGCAGAATGACAACCAGAACTCTGAAGTAGCTTTTACCAAATTAAGCACATGATGATCCACCTTGCAAATTTTCAGTTTAGTGGATTCAACAAACTGGTCTACAGTGTCCTCAATTGTTCCACACACAAAATCACTATTAACAGGGGATGGGTACTCCAGCACTGCAAAGACAGCAGGGTGATCAAGAATAGTTACAACCAACTCTTCAATAAAGTAAGTTGTGAAAGGACTACAGGTGTCTAGACCACAAGAATTAGATTTTTCAGCCAACAATTTTTCCAACATGCTGTTAAGGAGAAGGAAGCAAGCTGCGGAAAGCTTTTCAAGCCCCTCAAATTGCTCATTTCTATAGGATAACTGAGCTTGATTCAACCAAAAGAGTAAATAGCGGAAACAGGAAAGAAGATGATCAGATGTCGTCTCTGAAAGCTTTGCCAGAAGCAAGTTTTGCAATCCTGATTGATCAGACAAATCCAGTCCATCAATATCCAGAACAGCTGGAAAGAGAGCACAAAAAGGTGCATGCTCCAAAAATACAGAAAATGCATCAGACTCATAATCTGTTGTTCTCCCGCCACTTAATCTAGCTAAGGCCCTTTCCAGAGCCATGAAGAAGATCTCTGGCCATCTCTTAGAAACCTCATTCAGAAGACTAGGTTCTGAAAAAAATAGTTGCATCAACAGTGACAGAGGAACCCCAAGCAAATTATTTGAGGCAGATACTATTAAAGGGAAATTCTCTATTATCTCAGCTGGTGTTGTGCAAGCAATTGAAAAGCAAAACCCAATTGTCAATCCAACCAGACTACGATCAGACTCACTATTAAGCAATCTTTGGACTTCAACGACAGTACGGGTAAAAGAACTGTCAGTATACACAACTTCCTTGATGTTGGAAGATATTCTGTAAGTTCTCTGCAAAATTTTCCGTGACAAATGTAGCAATCTCTTGAATGGCCTCCACTCGCAGGGACATTGAAAATCATCCAAGTCATATGGAGCATCAAGTTTCTCAGACAACTTTAGATCAATTATTGAAGATAAAAGTACTGGATCCCCCTAACAAAGTTCAAGTACGATATAAACTGTCAAAGGGGGAAAGCACCTTAAGTGCTACCAATTCAAATGGAAAATAGTAAATAAATGAACGGTAGATGCTACCTGAATCTCCAAGAGATACTTTAAGGTATTGCACACGTATGATGAAACCATTGACTTCTCAGAAGCAGAAAAAGCACCAGATTCAGCAGTTAGCAATGTTAGGCACTTATATAAGATGCAGATAGTGAAAGGGCTGAAATCAGGAGATATATCTGCAAGAAGTGTCGATAACTATCAGAATATTGCAAGTAATTTCTAATGAAATTTATTACTTTTCAAGAAAAAGTATTGCATGTAATCTCTTTCAGCTACTGCTAAGTTCTTTTCAAGTTTGGTATTTAGCAAAGAGATTTACAAGCCATTAGATCAAATACTTCATTTATCATCACAAATAAGATGGTCCAAGTAACTGTGGAGGAAAAGTTAATTTCCAATTGAAGTACATCCATGATGCACTGTGAATCTAATAGAAACTGAAGTACTAGATCAGACACAGAAAAAATTAGAAGTGTTTTAACCAGTGAACAAGTAGAATAATAGTCAACGCCCAGGAAAAAATAAATTAAAGGACAAAAAATAATAGGAAATATTAAATAGTGTCTACTGAACAGAAAAAATGTTTTCTGTAACGAAAAAGTAAAATCAACAAACTATGTTACAAAGACAAAGAACACTATATGAAACTTCAATTACCTTTGGTGCCTGGTATGCTACTTAAAGAAGACTTTAAAAGATCCGAATAATAGAATAACTTATTGCCAGACTCAATTACAGCATCACGTAGGAAAAGAAGAACGGGTGAGGACAATTTTCTGTAGATATCACACCCTATTGCTCCTCCCAGCATGTTGTCTTTGCTGTACCCAGGAATAAAGAAGAACCATGAACAAATTTCCTTTGGGTTTTTGTCAAATGCACCAGTACTACACATTGATGTCTTTGCTAGAATGTAGGCTTGATCTCTAATGTCTCTGTTGGGTGAAAACATTAACAAGTCCAGAAATGGAAGCAAATACTTGTACATTTGTGAGTGAACTCTTGTTGCAATCTCGCATTTAGAGGACCAACCAACATGTTCTTGGAGCAGAGATAACAGAGTTTGCTGCAAAATATTTGGTAATGCCAGTGGCTTGTTTGGTAGAATTTTGAAGAAATCAAACAATCCTTCCAACATATTAGGCATTGTTTTCTGCAAGAACAAAAAGATATTCAAAAAGTAAGCGTTAAATATCAGGATTTCTCCATTTCGTTTTTTCCTATTACATTAGGAACTATTAACTTTGACTGAACAAATTTACCCTTGTAAATCATATTACTCCATATACAACAAGAACATACTCAGTGTAATCCCACAAGTGTTGTCTAGGGGGTAAGATGTATGCAGACCTTACCCCTACCTTTACGGGGCAGATTACCACATATACACCATCTTAGACAGCAGAGAAATCCTGCTTCAGGACACATCGAGAAGAAGAAAAGAAAATTCAACAAAAGAATTTCAAATATGAATAGGCTTAACAACATGGACATCTGAAGTTCTACCTAGGAACGTGAGGTGAAGTTAAAAGTTCATTAGACTGACATCCTTAAATTCAAACCACATGCTCAAAAATCACTGATTGCTACACCAAGAAAATGAAAAGGTTTAAATGAGAACAAGTA
>JBDJHY010168157.1:0-12403 GCA_039654485.1 Withania somnifera | reverse complement strand
ATTGAAAAAATCATGACTATGCTTAACAATAAAACACTTTGAAAAGCCCACATACGGCGAAAACTTTTTGTTGCCGTCGGAAAAAGAATTAGTTCCGCGCCTATTTTCACCTACTGGTGACAGTAATGATGTTGAATCAGATCATAGTAATGCTCCCAAAGAGATCAACATGTTTCAGCCCCCATGGAGCCTGATTCAGCTCTTGAGGAGTCGGTTCCAATTTCACCTATTCAGGTGGTTCCAACTGAGACCTCAGTAAGACCAAGAAGAATTTTTAGACCTCGTTTGTGGCACCAAGATTATGTCATCAAACACAAGGCAAACATAACTTGTTTGTATCTTATTGAAGATTATGTCAACTATAGTCATCTCAGTCCATCCTCTCAACAGTATATAGCTTCCTTGTCATCTTATGTCGAACCATAATCTTTCAAGGAAGCTTCTAAACATAAGCACTGGATTGATGCTATGCAATCTGAGGTAGATGCAATTGAACAAAATCAGACTTGGCAGGTAGTTAGCCCGCCTCCAAGAAAGAAGGCTATTGGTTCAAAGTGGTCTACAAGGTAAAGCACAAGCCAGATGGTACGAGAGACATGTACAAAGCTAGGTTGGTAGCAAGGTTATAGTCAGCAAGAAGGCTTAGACTTTCATGAAACCTTCTCTCCAATTGCCAAAATGGTTATTGTCAGGATTGTGATTAGTATTGCTGATGCTTCTAATTGGAATCTTTTTCAAATGGATTTCAACAATGCATTTTTACAAGGTGATCTATCTGAGAATGTTTACATGGAGCTTTCCTAGAGGTTCCAAAGACAGGGAGATATAAAGTGTGCAAGCTACTTAAATCCTTATATGATCTCAAACAGGCATCTAGACAATGGAATTTAAATCTGACCGAAGCATTGCTTGAAATTGGTTACACTCAGAGTTCATATGATCATTCTTTGTTCGCCATAAAGATGGCACCTGATATTGTGATTGTTCTAGTATATGTAGATGATTTGCAGCTTACAAGTAGTAGTTTGCAACTACTTCAAGAACTAAAGTCTTCCTTACACAGTGAGTTCAAGATGAAAGATCTTATAATCTTAAATATTTCCTTGGAATTGACTTTTTGAGGTCCTGGGATTCTTCTCAATCAAAGAAAATATGCCCTTGAGTTGATTTCAGATACTAGTCTTGGAGGTGCTAAACCTGTCAATACTCCTTTGGAGACAAATATTAAGCTCACTACTGCAGAATATGATGTATACACAGGAAGGATAGATGATCCTCCATTCAGAGATGTGACAAAGTCTCAGACATATTGGTAGACTTTTATATTTGACAATCACTAGGTATGACATTGATTTTGTTGTTCAAATGTTAAGTCAGTTCGTGCAACTTCCCAAGGTGTCACACCAGTAAGCTGGCTTGAGGATACTCAGATATGTGAAGAAATGCCCTGGCCGAGGCTTAGTATTTAGCAGCACCACCAGTACAAATGCAGAAGCATTTTGTGACTCAGACTGGCTGCTTGTCCCAACACAAGGAGACTTGTTACCAGCTATGTGATCAATTTAGGTAACAATATTTCTTGGAAATCTAAGAAGCTACAGAGAGTTAGTGGAATTATGCTGAAGCTGAGTACAAAAGCATGGCTACAGCAACTGCTGAGATTGTTTGGTTGCTAGGTTTATTAAAGGAGTTAAGGGTTGAAGTCTCATTATATGTAAGGCTTCATTGTGACAGCAAAGCAGCCATACAAATAGTTGTAAATCCCATATTTCATGAGAGAATAAAGCATATTGAGATACATTGCCACTTTGTAAGAGAAAAATTCAGGACTGGGTTGATCCAACCTGAATATCTTAATACTAAAGAGCAGCTGGAGGATTTGCTAACTAAAGTTTTGGGTGTCTCACAGCATCACTCACTACTGAGCAAGCTTGGAGTTTTCAATGTATACTCAAACTCCAGGTTGAGGGAGAGTATTGAGACTTAGGTAAGCTACAACTGTGAGTTTACAGCTATGTTGAGAGCTATTGGTTTCTCTACATTGCTAACAGTTAGGTAACACTGCTGGTGTTTGCTGGGATTCTGTTAATTTAAGCTAAGCTGGCAGTAAGTTCTACTCAGCTCATAGATGTGATCACTAATCTATAAATAGGAGCATGTTTGCATTGTATGTCATTATCAGCTGACATAAAATTCTTCTAGATCCTTCTACCAATATATCTTCTCTCTAGTTATAGCATCAGGGTAAGAAGCTTAGATCCCATGGATGCTCCATTTATTTCAGCATTCTTCCATTGAGATCAGCCTAACTGAGCTTATCTTAGCTAGTATTTGTTCAAACACAACTGTAGCTAATTGATTTGCCCTAACAGCACAACTGATACATTAATGACTACCCACTTAAGTTTGATCATGATTAGGACATCGACGCCTATCATGTCTGGTATACCACACAATCCGCAAGCCCACCCATATACTGCAAGGCCACAATCCATCTCATTAGGATCCTAGTTGTTTCTTTGTTGATTGGGATGGCGAGAGAATGCATTATTTCTCATACGAAAACTAGGAGATGGCCAATATTCCTCGTGCCCAACTGGTGTAAATGACCCAGATTATGTTGCAATATAATTCTCTATCGTGAAATGCTTGTTGACAATATTTCCAGCCAGTCCCCCCATTTTATCAATAACCTTCATGACATGGGAACACGAGAAGTGCAAATTGATCCATTTTTCACAATCACATTTTGTTTCAATCAAAGAAACACAATGAAGATTACCACTAGTACAATTAACCTGTATAGATCTAACCTCATATACCCTTGTGGGTAGATTTCAATCAAAAATAAAATGCCTTTTTGAAATTTCATGGTTCTTTCTCCAACTTCATTTTGAACCTCCCTGTCCATAGTTCATTTTTCTCCAGGAGTTGTTGCATTGTTTGAGACCTACGGGTATAACGTTCAACAGCTTGCTACAATGAAAGTCTTACCATAGCAGTGACAGGCAAGCCTCACGCTTCCTTCAATACTCCATTGAATGACTTTGAAAGATTTGTTGTCAATACACCTCACCTTTTTCCATCATCTTAGTTAACAGTTCATTTGTCTGAGGGAATTTCCACGAGGTATTCATATGCTTCATCATTTTGTTCTTTAATTTACTACTAGGATACATATCTTTTTCCAAGCGGACAAGACTGAACATACTCCATTTCATATTCACATGTAGAGATGGAAATGACTTCCTCGTTCTCCATTGTCCTAAAGTAAGGTACGTCATGATTCTGCATTTCGGGCACACCCTGACCGTATTGATTATGAAGATTTACCCTAATATTATCTTGAGAAAAATCCCCAATATTGTCAATATCATCATCAGGTTCATTCTCATCATCATCTTTTGAAAAAGGGTCACGCATCGTCAATTGTTGGAGTGATGACTGAATAATCGGGACTGACTCTGGCAAATACATAATTTTAAGCCAATAAATTTATGTGATAGTCATGTGACCATTATTTTGTTTTGTTGGTTTCATCTTTACATACATCTCTAAAACATTCGTATCAATTTTATCTGCAAAAAAATTATAGTAAAAATTGGTCAAATCTTATATTGTCTTTCAGGAATACACATTTGAATATTTTCGCTGTTTGTTTTCATAAACATAGTTCGTTCAAGTAGACATACTAATAATCGCTCTAGCACATTCATTATATCTGAATTCCTTCATGTTTTGTAATTATTTCATCACCCCAATACAAAGCAACCATCACATTATTGGTCTATCTTTAATTTTTGTACACAAAAATAAGATATTGGTAGGGTTAATGTAATAGAAAAATAATTTTTGAATAATAATTTTATCTAAACATAGAACAGAGATTGATGTGACGTAATTTGATTCATACTGGTGAAATTTTGGTTCCAACAATGGACCACACAAGCAGATAGTTTGCTGACAAAAATGTTGGAATATACTGAACGTTTTTTGCTTTTTTATAATCATCTATGATAAACAGAGTGACATTTCCGGTAAAAATTTAAAAAATAACGTGATTGTCTGTAAAGTTTTATACGTAAATATTTTGAAATTGCAGGATTCGATTTCAAATTTGCAAAATTGTGTTGTCTCTGACTAGATTCTAAGAGCTGTTACTATCATTAACTTAAAATGTAATTCCGAATTATAATTTTAAATATCAGATATTCCTCCCTGGGAGATTCACCATTATCATTACTCGCAGTAACAAATTAATAAATATTACTATGTTTTATGTTTGTTTCTTCCGTCAACTTCAGCTTTTCCCATTGGCTCTTTTTAAATAAAATAATAGGTTAATATGTTACTGAGAAATACGTATAAACTAATTTTATAAGTTTAAAAAAATATATATTTCTTTGGTGAATTAATTTTAAAAATGAATTACTTCAATCAAAAGTTCTTTTTTTTTTTTTGCGTGTTAAGGCTTACTCCGCCTCGCCTTGTCCTGCCTCACAGCCATCTTTATGGTGTCACTTGATACTATTGCATCAACATATTTTTTTCTTCACAAAATCTCCACTGACAGACGTCTAAAATAGATTTTGTATTTTCGTTCAGCCAAGTGTAGATTGTTAGACCTCAACTTAATAGTTCGAACGTCTCGAGTATGATTAGAGATTTACATGATAAATCTAGCCATAATCTAATGACTTTAGCTAAAATTGAATTCACTTGAAGCCCGTATGCCAAAATATGCATGTCAGCAGGACATGACAAGATCTTGGTAGGGCATGACTAAGTGATATGGGGTCAACTCTTACTGGTTCGAGAACACACAGCAACCATGAACTTATGGCTTCAACCCTCATTCTTTCTATCAATACTTAATTTATCTAGGCTTATGAAATTAACACAAGTACAATTACAGAAATTACTTTCCAACTTTGTGTTTCAACTAACCTTACAAAACTTAGCCAACTACAGCCAGCACACTCTGCCTGTGAACAGCCTGCCAATGCCTATTTATAAGTCACTACTGCCTGTCACATGTTTGGCACGTGGCTTAACAGCAAACAATTGACAACCCCAAATATCAAGGCATTCAAAATGCCAATTTCAAAAATACAATCTTGCTGACAAATCCAAAACGGTTATATTAAGAAACTGACCAACTCATGTATAAAATTGGAACATCAAGTTGGTCAGTTTCAAAAAATACAAGTTCATTCTATTTCTGAAAAAAAAAAAATTATATGCCAATCGACCTAAATGAAAATCATACATACTGAAATCATTACATTTGCATCATCTTATTATAATAAAAACACAAGCCAAAGCTTCCTCACTTAGTAGTAGTATCAACTATTCTCGCTTACATTATTGTCTACAGCAGAGTATGAAAAGACAAACCTTTGTGGAAAAAACATGGGGAAAAAAAAATTACTACTAAGAAAAAAATGGAATAATCAAGGACTGCGTGAAATGGAGAAACTAAATGAAATCAAATCCAAATTAAAACGAGATTTCACATGGTGCATGGAATGTTCTTCCACGGCAAATAGCTTCCAGGTTTTCACCAGCATATGAACAAAGAGGAGAAACTTCCACACCTGAAAAATTAAACACGCAACTTTGAGAAGATTATGAAACACTCTTTTGTTACACTAAGGGGTTTGTTTGGTTCACTATGTACAACAACAACCTTCTATGCCTCGGTCCCAAAGGAGTTGGGTTTATGGTCTAGTGAAGTAAAAAATCATAATGTAAGAACTTTTATGCAGTGAATGATAATCTGGAGGTTATATGGTGAATACTTAGGCACGGAGTGTTCTATGATGAATAATTTTCCGTGGATTGTTATTGAGGGTTACCCACTTTGAAGGACATGTTTATCTTTTAACACTATTATCGACATATTACTAGTACGCATTCTTATTCCACATTACATCTGGCACAAATAATGCATAGGCCATACCAGTATTAGTTATAACATTTGGATTCCGGTATTAAATTCTCATAAGTTAACCTCGTTAATAAGTTTTAACTTATGAGAATTCCAAATATGTGTATAACTAAACCCGTACTTACTTGAAGTTCTGGATCACTTTATCTTAAAGGAACTAATTAAAGGCATGGATACTGGAGTTCTCATTCGTCATGATATTTAACCTTTAAACATTCCTTTCCACCATGCATTATGAACTTCACATGTCACCATGCATCATGAACTTCACAAAAATCATTTCTTCCCCCAACATAAAATTACCTGTGGCATATAAGGGCACAGAATGTGTCAAGAAGCCTCCAGCTGCAACCACCCAACGGGTATGGAGACGAAGAACAAGCAATCTAGCACTGTCGGGAGTGTCAAAGTTTGCTCCGTTGGCATTTTTAACTGGAGCAAATTCTTCCTCACGAACAACCTATATAGACAACATTTCAGTTCCCTATATTAGATATGTATTTAGCAGCTATTGGTGACTTGTAAGAATTGTGACATGTACAGAATGTTTACCTCAAACAGTGTTGTTGAAGGTGTATAAGGAAAAGCATCAAATATGAACTGTTCCAGTTTGTATCCCACTGTTTGACCATGAATTGACGGGATTTTCTTCTCTGCAAGATGATAACTGCAATCATGTCGTAAAAGTTTTTTTTAGAATGATTTCCAACAATAATAGCCAACTCCACCTATGCTTCAGAACATAGCCACTACCCAGAGTCCAAATAAAGAGGAGGTTGCAGTAGAGTTGGAGAAATAGTCAAATTATGTGAGAGCATATGTGAAGCATAGTCGGGTTGCTGACATGAAGGATTAGAATCTGTAGGTGTGAAACTACTAGCCTTATTTGTGGCCATCCTCACCGGTTTATGGCCTTTATGCTTCCACTTTGGTATGTGATTTATTGGGGCAAATAGCCATTAAAGCCATAACTTCAAAATATTTTAGGCAACCAAACAGAACAAATACAAAGGAGAAATGCTCACATGCTGTCTTTCTCAAGGCCATTTGCCACTTGATTCAGGAAATCTACAGTAAACATATGTAAGCAGACCTGAAAAGTAAAGTGCACGAGTAAATTAAAAAGGTACCTACAAAAGAAGAAATAGGTGCATGAAAGACAACTTTGCTTTCCTCTTCACAAGATCCACTAGATACCTTTTTTTCCCTCTTGATAATTAACTGTTTATATATTCCTCAGATATCAAAAGGATTGCAAGGTATGGATTTTTGCCCCACATAACGAAGAAAATATCTTAACTCTCAACAAGAATATGTATACAGCATTCATGGGAAATATTGAATCCTCTCTCTATTTCTTGAAACGCTGCATCTAAGAGCATAGTTCAAATCAAATTCTTTTTTGTGCTTGAACTAAGCTCCTTTAATAAAGAGAGAGAGAGAGAGAGAGAAGAACAAAAAAAGGTACGTTCCGGCGAAAAAGTTAATGCATACAAATTTGAATTTTACCAACTAAGATGACTCATCCCCATGTTTAAGAATAAAAACCAGGTTCATTTTGACATGTTGAAATGTTTCCTTGAAATTAAAAACAAGAGATATATTTTTCTTATCAAATTTTCTTTAGCATTGTAATGAGATTATCAGAAAAACTTTGGCAGCGTCAAAACTTGATATAGAAGATTTAGTGACAACTCTCTTTAAATCATAGGAACTCCACCATTTTCACACTAAGAATTATCAAGGAAGGTTTGGCTAAAGATTTATAACATAGTTTTTGGTCGAAAACAACAGCTTAAATTTACTACAAGTGAAGCAAGAAGGACACACAAGATTCAATTATCCTGTCAAATAATATTATGTCGCAAATCAAAAGAATGCTTCTAACTAGATTTGAGAAAACCTGTCGCTGCAAATTATAGGAGAGTTCCACTAAATAGAGAAAAAGACAGAGTCTTGGGTCAAAGTAAAAAAAAAAAAAAAAAAAAAAAAAAAAAAGGGAAACTCCCACCAAAATATCCGTGGAGAAAGAAATAGAGACACAATCTAAGGAAAGAATGGAGAGAGGAAAAATGGAGAGGTGAGAGGTTGAATTTACATTGCTCCAACAAAAGCGAAGACGTCCTGTTTCCTGATTTACTGCAGTAGAGAGTGAAGGATCCAACTCACTATACTCAACCACGGCAAGTGGTCCACCTTTGCCTCGACGAACAAACACACCAACCTTCTCTTGTGGATAGGCCTACAATCCGAGTGGATAAAAATAAATACATGCATACGCCATAACTTCTTTCTAAATTGTTCGATTAAAATATTATGATGATTGATGAGAACTCTAAAATGGGATGCACCGTGTTCTACACAAAAAGAAAGAAAAACAAAACTTTATCGATAAGTCAATAAGAAGAATGAGATTATGTTGACAAGTCAGATAAAATAAATGTAATTCATGTGCAATTTAAGCTCCACTGTTGCTTCATCACAGAAACACCAAACTTCCACTTAGTCTTCTTGGACTAGAAAAATAGCCATCTCAACACTGTCTCCGCTGATCCTTCATAGCTTTTTGGATGGATTTTTCTCTTTAGTGGATCAATGTATCTAGGACTCTGTTGCTGGTTATTGTGTTTCTTTTCTTAGGGAAATATAAAAATCAACGGCTTCAAACTTATAAGAGTCCATTCATTTTGTGAGAACTAATTATTCGAGGAGTTGATGGAAGAGGGGTAATCATAGCAAGAAATCGAAACATTAGTTTGGGAAAGAGTGGATTTAAGGAAGAGCCTTACCAAGCCACTAAACAAGTCAAACTTAACACTAAAGGTAAAGTAACCGATCGCCAACTTAAATTTATTGTTCTAGCAAGAATTACCATTATGTTTGCATCTTTCAGCTTCATACAAAAAAAAAAAAAAAAAAAAAGGCAGCCCGGTGCACTAAGCTGCCGCTATGCGCAGAATACGGGAAAAAGTCGGACCATAAGAGTCTATTGTACACAACCTTACCCTCACATTATCTTTCAGCTTCATAGAGCACCTATATATAGATCCAAGGAATGTGAAACTAGTATAAAGTGTCTGATTAGTATCCTACAACCCTGAAAATGAGAGTGAAGCTTTGCACTTTCTTCATCCAAAAACAGAGGCGATTATTCTTCTATGTGGTGTCACCTTCACTAGAGATATACATTAATTCGTTGTGTGATAGCACGAGACACATGGTTGCAGACACCATTAAAACCACACAATCATCTCACTGAAGAAACAAAATGATACAATTGATCCTTTACAGACTTACTCTAGAAAAAAATCAAGACAAGCATGTGGAGATAGTTTATTTTAGTTTTTCAGATAGATTAAAATATGTAGCAGCAGTTATCTATAGTAGTTACCAACGGTTATCTACAACAATAATTGTTTATCTATGTGTTAGGAATTATCTTTATGTTTTAGTTTAAATAGTTGTATCTAGTAGAAGTCTCGCAGAAAATATTATAATCAATATCTTTGTATCTGGAGATTTTTTCACTCTATACGGCAAGTTTATTGGTTAATGTAGTGTTTAAGATCCTGGCACTTTATTTAACCAGTAAAATTTCGGTATCATCTTTTCTTCATCACAGTTTCTATCATTTTAGTATTAGAGCAACAAGATACAAGATGGTATCTACATGCTTTTCTAATGAACTACTAACACTACCAGTCACAAATCATCCAAGTAAGCCCTCTAATGACCAAATTCTCCAGCAATTAACGTTTATAACATCCCTTTTGGAAGCATTAGATGCAACAATGAAGGTTCAATCTAGTGGTACTCAAACTGATGCTAATCCTGATACATCCGCTAAAGAAAAAGGTCCAGAATATTATAGAGGTCCTCGTGACACCAGAAGGTCTTCCTGGGTCGAGGGTGTTGATGTTGACGTACATCTTGGTGGTTGAAGAATCCTACTCATAGGCCACACACAAATTAGAATCTCCTCGATTTGAAGGAGGAGATCCCCGTGGCTGGATTTTGAAGGCTGAATAATATTTTCAGTATTATGATCTAAAGGTGGATGTTGCAGCGATGTATCTGGAGGGTGATGCGCTTGATCTCTTTGCGTGGATTAACAATGAACGTACACTATTGTATTGGGAGGAACTTGTTAAAGCTTTACAAGAGAATTATGGTCCTGCTGGATTTCAGAATCCAGATAAACATTTATGCAGCATTCGACAAGTGGGCACAATACAAGAATATTGTCAGGAATTTGCAAAGCGATCAGCCCGAGTCAAGAATTGGCCCAGAACATTATCTTTTGGGAGTGTTACTTACTGGACTTAAAGAAAAACTCAAAGCAGGTGTGAGAATTCACAAGCCTAGAACTATACATAAAACCATGGGCCTTGCAATGGAATTTGAGCAAAAAAATGGGTTTCAATCGTGGTCATAAAGGGGCTCAATGGCCAAATCTGTCACGATCCAACACAACCCAAATTGGTTCTACGCGTGAAGTTCCATACCAGTCAGTAGGCAACCAACTTGTGTCATGAACTAATCCAAATACTGCACAAATGTCTCCTCGTTCCTCTCCGAATCGTGCTTGGGATGTAGAGAAGAAGAATCGCATAGCCAAAGGACTTTGTTTTAGGTCTAATGTGAAATTTACACCTGGTCACCGTCGCAAGACAGAATCTCTCTTTTGGAGACAAGCACAACATTAAAGGTGGTGAATTGGTGGAACAAATGGCTAGTGACATTACTGATGAGGATGTAAGTACACCTGACCTTGCCAAAATCTCATTCCACGGTTTCTAGGTAACATGACAGGCACAACAATGAAACTTCAAGGTACCTTAAATGGACGCAAGGTGTTGTTTCTAGTTGATGGTGGATTATCCCACAATTTTATCTCTGAGAAAATTGTTAAAGAATTATAGTTGCCTGTTCAAGTTGTGCCCTATTTTGGAGTCCAAATCGGCAATGGAGATATCATACGCTGCAATGTTTGTGCCAAATCTAGTTGCGAAATTTCCTGAATTAACCATTGATCAAGATCTCTATCCTTTCTTTGTTGGAGGAGTAGATTTAGTGTTTGGAATGAAATGGCTTGCTTCTTTAAGTACAATCTAAGCTAACTGGAATGAGATGTTTTTGATTTTTAATTTAAATGGGAAGCGATATAAGCTGTAGGGGATTCCACCAGCATCAGTTGCTTTTCAGTATTTCTCCAAGAAGAATATTTTAGGTACTTCTTTACCAGTTGAAGAACCAAATGCTCTACCACCTTTTCACCAACACACCCATGCTATCTCTTTGGTCCTCACTCAAAATCACCCAACATCCGTCCCTACAGCTATCCTTATTTTCAAAAATCAGAAACTGAAAAGCAAGTGTTTGAATTACGCCAGAAGGGTTTTATACGGTCAAGTACCAGTGCATTTGCAAGCCATGCCCTTCACGTCAAGAAAAAGGACAATACATGGCGTATGTGCATTGATTATAGAGTTCTTAACCAAATCACTACTCCAGATAAGTACCCAATCCTAATATTGATGAGCTTCTTGATAAATTGCATGGAGCATTTGTTTTTTCGAAGATTGATTTGCATTCTGGGTACCACCAGATACGCGTCAAACCTGTAGATATTCATAAAATTGCTTTTCGTAGGCATTCCGTCCATTATGAATTCACTGTTATGCCCTTTGTTCTCACTAATGCCCCTTCTACATTTCAATGCACTATGAATGATTTGTTCAGACCCTGCCTGGGCAAATTCATTCTTGTATTCTTTGACAACATCTTGGTATAAGTCATATCTTTGAGCAACATATCAATCACTTGCAACTTGCTCTCCAACTTCTCAGAGACAATCATTTCTATGCCAAAACTTCTAAATGCTTATTTGGACAGATCCACATTTTTTGGGGGGTCACATGATTTCAGAAAATGGGGTTTGTATTGATCAGGATAAAGTCCAAACAGTCTTGGAGTGGTCAGCACCAACTAATGTGAAAGAGTTACGTGGATTTCTTGGGTTAACAGATTATTATCGCCGATTTGTGAAGGGTTATAGAATGTTGGCTCGACCATTCACTGACCTTACCAAGAAAAATGCTTTCCAATGGTCTAGCTGCTTTTCAACTTCTCAAACAAGCCTTAACAACTGTCCCGGTATTACGACTTCCAGATTTCTTTCAACCATTTCTGGTAGAATGTGATGCTTCTTCAGAAGGAATAAGGGCTATTCTTCTTCAGGATGACCATCCTATTGCTTATTTTAGTAAGGGATTTTCCAGTCGTTTGAAGTCTGCTTATGACCAGGAATTGCTTGCTCTTGTCTTAGCGTTGCAAAAGTGGAAACGCTACCTCCTGTGATATGATATCGAGGAGCCATCCAACATCTCGACCTTTCACTAGGAGTCAAACTCGGGATCTCCAAAAACTTCAAGCTTTTTTAAAGCATAAGGA
>JBDJHY010168148.1:0-12403 GCA_039654485.1 Withania somnifera | reverse complement strand
ACATTAAAACACACCCCTATTTTATTTTTATATTTTTTATCGAGTTAATTAGCATGACTTAGTGAATCATTACACCATTATGAACACAGGCTACTTCACTCTCCGTGAATTCGACCCCGACTCATAGTTGGATAATTATACTTGACAACGATCGTGTGCACATTTCGATTGTTTTCAAAGGTGTAATTGAGCGTTATCAATGACCAACTTTATTACTTTGTTCATTACATGAGTAGACACATGCCCAAACCTTTTATGCCATAAGCTAATATCTAATTCACTAGGTATTTTAGCATTTCAAGTGTTTTCAGCAGAGCTTTGAGTAGTTTTAGCAGCCAGTGTTACTTCATGTTGATGATTTCTTGTAAACTGATTAAAAAATAGATATAACAATCTCCTTCACCTTCCCACTTGAGAGATACTGAAATACACAAAAGTCAGGATAGAACAGAGCAACGTATTGCAGTTTTTTAGTAGCCTTAGACACAAACATTAAGTTGTATCTGCATTGAGGAAGTAATAGGACATTTTGTAAGGTACTTCTAGGTGAGATAATGCTAGACCATGTGTGAGTAACTAATGAAATTTCACGATTTGGTATGTATACCTTCCTAGGATTATCATTTTTAGTTACTGATGCTTTATCTAGCATATAGATGTCATCTACTATTTGATTGGTTGCGCCAGTATCTATGATCCATTTCACTTTACCATTTAATACCAAACAAGACCTAGTTGCCTGTCTTAGTATCTTTACCTGACTGGTCACTTGTACCTGCCATGTTAGCACTTGACTGACCATTATTAGATTGTTCAGCATTTGTAGGATTTGGTTGTATTGCTCTAGAGTGAAAAAGTAATTTCCATGTTGAATCATGGTGGGAGAAGGTTGCATCCTGTTCTCTACTCCAATTTTCCCATCTTTTGATATAGAATAGTAGGATTTGCTGCTATGCTGTAATAATCACTACCTCGATCAGATAAATAATTTTCAGCTAATACATTGTATGTTACACCTTGATAACCTCTTGACCTTGAAACTTAGAACCACCTTCATTTCCTTGAATCCCATTCCATTTCCTTTTCTTGTATCCAGAAGGAAACCCTACCAATGTGTAGCAGTCATCCTTGGTGTAACCTTTTACTTTGCAAAAGTCACACGGAACAACACAATCTTTTTTAAATCTTAGATAG
This sequence comes from Withania somnifera, assembly GCA_039654485.1. Classification (NCBI taxonomy): domain Eukaryota; kingdom Viridiplantae; phylum Streptophyta; class Magnoliopsida; order Solanales; family Solanaceae; genus Withania; species Withania somnifera. The sequence goes on along the minus strand of JBDJHY010168148.1, from coordinate 11,209 downwards.
TTAGTCTTTGAGTACATCGCATTGGTGTCTAGTTGTACATTATGAGTAGAACTAAATCCTTGTTTAGAGTAAAGAGCAGTTGGATCAATATAAGATTGAGGAGCAGATCCTAACAAGCCAGTAGCAGTAGAAGCCATTGCCTTTTGTCTTTCATCATTAACTATCATCGCATAAGCTTGATTTGCTGATTGAAGAGTGTCATTAACAATATCTGACTTCTTGCTTGCAGATATGAATCATTAAATCCCATAAAAAATTGATACAACTTTTGCCTTTTAGGATAGACCAAGAAATCTCTAAATTTTTTCACAATTACGGCCCGGGAAGGAACTAGTGCTTCAAATTCAGTCCACAGATCATTCAATTTTGTGAAATATACAACAACAGAAGATGTTCCCTGAGTTAAGGAAGTTGTTTCTTTATGTAAATTAAAGGTTCTTGAACTATTTATTTTATCAAACCTTTATCTCAGTTCCTCCCAGATTGCCCAGGAATTTGATGCATAAACTATACCACTAAGCAGATGATTAGACACTGAATTCATCAACCAAGACAGTGCAATCTCATTCACCCTTTTCCATAATCCCCAGAATTCTTCTCTAAAATTCTCTTTCTTTCATGTATCATCTACAAATCCCAGGTTGTTTCTACCCAGCAAAGCTATCCTCTTAGATCTACTCCACAAGGAATAATTTTCTTTACCAGACAATTGAAGAGAAATTGGAGATATTCAATTACATATGAGGTATGAAGGAAAATAACATGATTAGAATCTATTGCATTCTGAGTGGTTCCATTTAGTTGACTTCTAGTAGTATTTGTTGCCTCTACATTCTGGATCTGATTTGTTGTTCTAGTATCTATTGATCAAGAATAACAATGTGAAAGTGAATGACAGCATTTAGAGAATTAGACTTGAAATCTTGAATTCAAAAACTTGTTAATACCAAGCTCTTCCAGAACTTATTATCCGTGATTGTTGCACTACCAAAAATCAAACTTGAATGCCAACTCTAAACAAAGTTTTCTTAGCTCTGAAACCATGAGATTATTCAAGCCCTATTGAAGGTTAGATCACTTAGAAATAGGATTAAGAAGAAGAAGACGAAGAATACAGTGAAAAAGGAGGAGGAAGTGACTGCACTTTATATAGTACACTACAACAAATATGATATTTGACGACGAAATTATTAGGGACGACATAAAATTTATCATTAATTACTCATATTTGGTGACAAAAATTATATTTCTTGTTTAAATATTTGACCAACATACTTTTAGTGATAAAACATATAATTTTATAGCAAAGTTTTGTCTGCTAAAATTTTCCATAAAAAATTTATTTGGCGCCATTTATTAAGTATCATTAGCGATGAATTTTAAGTTATTAGCGACACGTTATTTAATCGCTAATAATGTATTGAATTTGTCATAAACTTTTAGTTGTCTTTAAATTAGTTACATTTTTTGATATGAAATAGTTTTATCACAAAATTAGCCACAAAATTTTACATTTAATTGTGACGTTAGTTTTTGTTGCTAATAATATAAGCAATTAGTGACGAACATTTCACTGTCTTTACTCAATCTGCGATTTAGAGACTATATAGTTTTGTCATAAAATATATAATATTTATTTAAATAACAACGATCTAAAATTTGTAGCTAAATAAGTTAACTATTTGCTACGATTTCTTTTTTGTAGCTAATATAAAATAGTTTTTTTCAACGATTATTTATGGTTACAAGTAGCAAATGAGAATTGACAACTTTTTTTGAGAACTCTCTATAGGAAATAAGAATAAATATTTCTGGGTTTCGTTTCTCGTTTTGTAAATACATGTGATGCTCCTTCACCTACTCTGTCTCACAAAATTGTTCCTCATTTTTCTTGTCCCATAATTTCCATCCTTAACTGTTCTTCCATCATAACTACCTACGCTAGCTCTCACTACAACACATGTACTTATTTCTATAAAATATATGGTATAAATTTAAAAGTTAAAATTTTATTACATAGTAATAGTAACAAAATCATGAATTTCATAGCTACATGTGAATTCATAAAATTTCTTAGTCACGAAAATCAAATTGACAGAACTAATTTTTTAGTTTTTCTACTATTGCTATCAATCATGGTAATAGTTGCCTAATTCGAAACTTTATTATTATAATAAAAGTTTATAGTTGATTATTAGTTTTGTAAAAGTCATTGTAACGATTAAAAACTTTTAGTGATAAACCATTTAAAATAAAATTTATAACAAAATATATATTTTTAATTCAAGTTATAATAGGCTGTGGCAATAGTTAAATGCTATAGTCACATATTTTTTGCTATAACAGAATTTTGTAATTAATAATTAATTTTTAACATTAACTAATTGTATCTCATTTATACGTAACTTCACTAAGAGTGTGTTTTTTATGAATGAAAATATTTTCTAAAAAATATTTGTTAACTTTCTCATATGTTTGAGTGATTTAAATATTTTGAAAATGTTTTTTAAATTAAGTCATTTTTCTTAAATTTAAGAAAAATGATTTCCCTTCAAAATATAAGAAAAATATTTTTCAAAACTCTCTTTCAACTTCAGACTCGAATATTTCAACAAAACTCGAGTTTCGGGTATCAATTCGCGACACTAACCCGAGATTTAACTCTCAACCCCGATTTTCAATTCTCGACTTGAGAATCGACCTCGACTCTCGAGTCAAGTGTAGGGATTAGCTCTTTGATCGATTATTGGGTTGAGTCTTAGATTGGATGTAAGGGTTCGGTCTCGGGTCTGTTGTCAGGACTGGTTTTCGAGTCGGGAGTTAGGATTGGATGACGGGCTCATTTTCAGGGTCGGGATTCAAAGTGGGAATTTGGGGTCAGGATCTAGGATCAAAATTCAGGCTCAGGTCTTGAATCGAAATTTAAGGTCGGATCTTGGGATCAAAAGATTAGAACAAAGTGACAAGAAAGAAATATAAATAATAATAAGTGTCTAACAACGACTGTTGTTTATGAATATTCTAAATAAATAAAACACTATCAACAGGTACAAGTACTCCGACAGTGGTGCCCACAGTGATCAAGGACCTTTCTTTTTCAAGATTTTATGAGACCCTTCGTGAATGCGAACAAGGAACTTCACCTACACCAGAAAAAACAGAAACAACAAAGACACAAAATAAAATGTCTTTGAATGGACCTTCAAAATTCGTTCGGAATCTCGTGGACACAAATCAAATATGCATCTAAACTAAATTCAATATTTCGGATCCAATGGGATCATCAAATTACAAATCTGGGATCTTCTTGATTCGATACTCATAAAGGACAATTTAAAACTAAATTTACATTCAAAAGATCAAAATACCCCCCAAAACCTAAAAAAATTAAATCTTCTCCTAGTTCAAAAATTACTACTGAAACCAATGAAATCGATGAATTTCAAATATGGGCACTCTAACTCCAAATATTGACCCAAGTTAACTTTTGAATTGAAACTTTAAATTTTCTCGTCTAAATGCATAAAATCATAATGAAATCTCTGAAACCCAAATCAAAGATCCACCCATACCTAAAATCATATTCTGAAACTGATAGAATTTGCGAAATTTTATTTCGACATTTGAATCACCACATATTGACTAAAGTCAAATCAGTCCAACTCTAAAACCTTTCCAAAACTCTCACAATATGAGACCAAGCACTCCGATACTGTAATGACCCTCCGGGTCATTTTGTATTTCTGCAATTTTTTTCCTGAAGTTTTCAATTTGAGATTGGGTAATTCAAGAGTAATTTTTCGAAATATGTTCGAAATTTAAATCTGACGATTTCGTTAGTTCTGGAATTGAGACTTTATTTTAATATACTATATTATATTATATATTATATATTATATATTATATATATGCATGTTTGGCGGTTTAAAAAATTAATAAAGAAGCAAAGTGCTGAAAAGGAAAGAGAACAGAGAATTAGAAATAGAAAGAAAAATAAAGGAAAGAAAATAGAAAAGAAAGGAAAAGAAAGAAAAAGAAAAAAAAGAAGAAAGAGTTCTGCGTAAGTTTTGATTCGTAGAAACGAGTTTTCGTTCTTTTATGCTTAATTTTACCGTATAATTTCCTGTTCTCACTTTTATTATAAATTTTTTTATTGAATATAAACTTTCAGGGGTTATCTCTTTCGATTCTACTGTTAAATTTAGCTCTATTTTATATCGTATAACGTACGAGCTGTACTCTACGCATGAGTATAAATATTCTCAATTTTCGTGCTGTTAGGATTTACGAATCCAACTTTAGTCCAAATTTTAACCCCGCCAATTATAGCAATATGAGATTTGTTTTACTCGTATTTACTCGTAAGTTGTGTTTTTGCTAGTCTCGCTTGATTTCGAGCTTCGTACGTGATTTTAGATATTCAAAGCACACTTTTTGAGGATATCGCCGGATTCCAGGTAGGCTAGGTCTACTTTATTCGGATTGGGTATTAGTATAGTATATTTATGATGAAGCTTCAGCGCGGGGCCGGAATGATTATTTGGGCCCCGATATGCTTATTCTTTTGGTCTACGGCTTCTCAGCTGGATTGTAGCTTAACTACTTACCCTGGGACTATACTGTCTGTCTGCGTGTCTCACGCCGTCTCTAGAGTGTAAGTAGATGGGGGAGGAGTAACACCTTTAATGCGTATTTCATATGCGGACTCTGAACCGTACTGAGGTTGAGGAGGGGATTATACTAGTATAGAGCTTAGTAGTTATTCCCCAACTTAGCTTGGTTGCTTTAGAGACGATCTAGTTAGGCTGCTTTGTTGTACTCTACTTATGCTGTTGATTATTTGTATTGCGAGTTGGGGCCTGTCAGTTATTCTAGGGGTCTTAGGTTGTAGTCTTAGACTAGCCTGACCTTTATTTGTATTGCGAGCATGCATTGAACATTTACATGGTAACTTGATTTTGACGTGATAATAACTGGAAATTGGTTTCGTGTATACTTATATATTTCACGACTGCGTTTATGAGCAGTATGGAGCTATTTTACCACACTATCTGAGGCTATTTTCTCATATTTACTGTGATTTCTGGGCTTGCCTACAGGGCTACATTTGGATCTTTTGGGACGGGAATTTACTGGTATGTCTGTACTAGACTTTTTGCTGAGATATGTTATACGAGATGAGCCCTAATTTTTGGCCTCTTGGCCCTAAGGATTTGGGCATTAGATGCCTTTTTACAGGGATTTTATACGTGAGATTAGATCCCTCCACGAACCTTTCGACCTGGGTCGCCATGCCTGGGGTAAGTTGCATGGTCGGGGAAGGGGTATACTGGGAGAGGTTGGGGAAGTATACGAGATAGCTTCTGTAGGTCTACTCCTGGCTGAGTCATATACCGAGGAGGGTGCGCATGGGCACTTATTTACTATTCTATCACCCCTTTGCATTGCATTCTTACACGTTGATTGTACCTTTCGGGACTTATAGTGAGAGTACCAGTTGGATTATTGGGTCCCTGATTGTACCCACTGGTAGTATGGGATGCCGACCGGGTTTTTTTGTTAGTAAACTTTGTTGCTCTTTTCTGACTCTTATAGATACTTTTTGTGTACTTACTGTATTTGTTGTTAGCCTAGCTTGTTATTGGTTTTGTTTTTTATAATTGGACTTACGATGGAACTCCAAGTACGTGTCGCGTTGGGTCATGATTTGCTCATGGCCAGGTCTTGTGTGTAGTATTTGACTAGTGACTTTCTTTCAGTTTTTTAGTGGACACTGCACACACTGACAACCGACTCAGCAATAGTAAAAAAAAGTGGGATGCTGTATTTCCAAGATTGGATTTCATATTCAAATAAACCTCGATATCGTAGAAAAATGGGCTTTTTAGTTATGGGCCTAGCAAAATAAAAATTAGGATAGGATTCTATAGGATCTCCTCCCTTCAAAATCGGACGTGAAAGTTTTCTTTCATCCAGCTCTGCACACACTAGCTGTTATTGTCATTGTCTCCTTGTTGTACATTACGTATTACCACCTTATTTGCTGATTGATTAGTTTTTACCTTATCTATGCTTACTGAAGCCCGATCGACCTATGATGCTTACTGAGTACCCATTGTTTTGGTACTCATGTTATACTTCTACATCTTTTCCTGATGCAGGTACTAATATGAGTTTTGCTGGCGGAAGTGATCGAGCACAGTAGATGGTACTTTCTAGAGATTTGGTAAATAGCTTACGTCCTTGCTGACCGATTTTTCTATCAGCGTGGAAGATATCATAGTCGGGTCTTGAATAGCCAGTTCTCATAGGTCACCCCACTCGTGATTGTATATTGTATTCATGTATATAGATGCTCTATAACCACGATAGGTTTTGGGAGTTATTTCATGTTGGATTTATATTTCACATCTCTTATATGCTTTCCTTCTTTTCTTATCCTTCTACCTTTATTTTGGGTTCTCGTTACTGGCCCATCGCTACTCACTCTGGGTCAGGATCAGGCTTATCTACACGTGAGGTGTAGACGCCATCACAATTTGATTTGCGGATCATGACAGATACTTAAACCAACCACACCAAATGGATCAATCATGCTTTAAATCAACTAAGAAAAGGGGTAAACGGTCATGTTATACGAAAAATAAAAAAATAAAACCTCTAGGGTTACCACAAATTCATTTTTTTAAAAATAAAATAAAAGGTATTTTTCACTACAACAGAATATATATAAATTTTAACCAACAACTAGAATAGTACTATTTATTTTAATAACGTGTACCATTTGATTTAATTATTGACACACAATTATGCTTTTAACCATGAACTTTTGCTTGTAAATATAAAGTCTTGATGCCATATATGATATACTTAGTAATATTATTTATTTAAAGAGTAAATAAATTGACAGCAACACATATTCATGGTTGCAAAAAATACTTTTTGAATTAATAAAATACATAGTTTTCTTGATATCCTTTTTACATTTTTTAGTTTTTAAAAATATATACGAAATATTAGGTGGCAAAATCCCCTCTTCTTTTTGTTTTCTTCTCATAAATTCCAAAAGTAGTGCCGTCCCCACTCCACGTTTCATGTTGAATAGATTTATTTATTTATTTTGTATTAAATTTAGGAAATGTGTAATGAAATATTATCTCAATAGGACTTTTCTCATTTTTAATAAAGAATTATGTTAGTAACTTGATGTTTTATTATGTTATTTTGTGACCAACAAATTAGCTCGTCGTAAACAATTCTATTTGGAAAATAACTTATCCTAAAATCACCTAATTGATTATGAATTAACTTTGTACCCAGTGAAAATTTCAACTATAATGGCAGTTTTATTTTATCGGTGTGAATAGTATTTCAATGACGACATGGTATTTTCAATTGCAAGTTTTTTTTTTTTTCATCAAATATATATTTAGTGACAAAATATTTTTGTATCTAAAGTTTAAATTTCAGTGATGAAATTATATTTTTTCAGCTACAAATGACATATGACTATAAAGACAACTGAAATCATCACTAATTAAAGTTATAGTTGGTGACAAAGTTATTTAGGTGGTATTAATTGCCTTTTTAGTGACAAAAACGTATAAGCAACCACAAAATTTTTTACTTTTTTAGACAAATAAGTTCATCATAAATAATATACATTCAGGGACAAAAAAATATATCATAATTAATAAATTGTTTTTAGTGGCGAAACTCTAAATTGTCTTTCTGAACTTTTAATAATTTAAAGTGACAAATTAATTCGTGATTGATACTCAAATTTGTTATAGTGGCAGTGAGCTTAGTAGATTCTTATTCATCAAGTATTGATAATGAAATACATTAGAGGAGAGCTTGTGATCATCTAACTAATCAACTAACAACTATCGCTTGACTACTTTTAACTAACTTAACCACTTTATGGAAATGAGTTAAGCTAGGTGAGTTATTTAGTGAGCTCTAAGATCTAGGTGATTAATATCTTAATCTATTAGGTGATCTCATCAACAAAAATTAAAAGGATAATTCATACGCTTCAAAATTAAAAAAATAGTATTAATTGATGTTTCAAAATTAGAGAACGATTTTAAAGCTTTATAAATTTCAAATTTAAAGAATGATTTATCGGAGTTCAGAAATTTATAAAGTCTTTTATATTTTAAATAAATTTATTTTTGTTCAAATTTTATTTTCCTATTAAAGTATGAGTATTTTCTTTTGTTACTTTCCAAGATCCAAATATATGACATTAATTAATAATATTGGAATCCAGCGTTTGAACTATATATGTATAATACTTTAATTTTTTCATTACTGTAAACAAAGTTTATAGTATTTTCACAAAAATCTATATACCTTAATTTTAGTTATCGTTTTTATAACTGTATGATACAAGTTTGGTGAACTTTTATTTCTTTTAAAAAATAATAAGCGTTTTGATTACGTATTTATAATAGGGAGAAATGATTAATAAAATTGAATGGAGTCTTTGGGAATAATTAACTATGTGATTAGTGAATTGTCAATACTCCCACGTGAGGAGAACATTTGGATTAACAAGGATTTAATTTGCAGATAATTATAAAACACATTAGTCGATAAGACATCCTTTTGTATACTAGTTTATTAGTGGATCTTAATTAAACAACGCCTAGGGGCAAAACCAAAACAGATGAATAAGGTAAAGCCAAAACAACATAGATAATAATAATATTCTTTCATATTATTTATGACTTTATACTAAGCATATTGTTATTATTAAGTTGGAGCATGGCTTCATATTTTGTTAAAAAAATATTAAATTTTGGCATAAATAAAATTAATTTAATATGAATAAAATATTATTGCGCAGGGCAGACATTAGCATTTAACACCAGTACTCGCCCATACCAACCAAGCTTAACTCAGATTTCAAAGTAGACACTTGACTTAAATTTTCTTCGACAATTCATTTACGGTTGTACGAGGTTATATTCATCCAACTTATCTACTTGTATTATCAAAGCTAACACAAATTGGGAATTATTAGAATATAAAAATCCTAGCATGGACTACAATAAAGTGGCATTACTTTCTCTCACACATAATTAGCGCATAACAACCAAAAAAAATCTTTCAAATGGGAACAAGACTCTCTTTCACGAAATATTATATTATAATTTTAAAATTAATATATATATGTCCGCTTTACGTCACTTGTAAAATTATTATTATTATTTTAGGTGGTATACTTATTTTTTAGATGTTCTCCTTATTAAATGTATTTTTTTTTTTTGAACGTCCAAGAAAATATTTTTTTTATTTGATAATCTTTTAAGAAAATAATTATTTTTTTATTTTTATTTATCTCACTAAATGAAAAATAAAATAATAATTTTTTAATAAAAAATAATTTAATAAATATTATATTTATTTTTAATTCTTAAATTTCATACCAATTAAAGTATGGCACCTAAAGTAAAACAAACATAACTTAAAAAGCAAAAAAAATCGTTTTATAAAGATTTCAAAAAACTAATGCACCAAAACCCATTAAAAGGTTGCATTCGGCGCCATCTAAAGAAACATCTTTTCGTCGTAACATTAGCACTAACTACCACATTAATATATGATAAACAAGCGCCTTCTGGAAAGCAACTTCACCAGTATTACCAAGTACTACTACTAATAGTTTTACTCGACTTTTTGTTTTATAACTTCATTTTCTCTCTCTGTTCGCCACAATCTTTGCAATTGAAGAACCTCTGAACCTTCCTTCCTACTTTTTTCCTTTTTTCTCAATACCCATTTTTCATCTGTATTATTGTTTTTTTTTTCTTCCTCAAATTGAAAAATTGTCAGTCTTTGTATTTGCCCCCTTTATAGGCAATAATAATTTGGATTTTGCTCAATTCAGTTAAAGATTTTCCCATAGTAGGGTTGAATCAGTTCCAAGAAACTACGAGCCCCCATCTTTTTTTTTTTTTTTTCCTTTTGATGGAAAATTTTGGGTCCTCTGTTTTAAACCAGGTATACTTTTCAATAATACAAATTGGGTCTAATGATTTGAATGTTTTTCCAATTCAATTGAATAGATTTTTGAATTAAATTTGGTTTCTTGAATTTCCTTGCTTAACGGACTTTTGGTAATTGGGGTTGGTTTTTTTGCTGCTCTACTTTCGACAAATTTTGAATTTGAGCTTGGTAAAGTTGAGATCATGGGTGTAAGCCCTTAAAATATTAGTGCACTGAGCTGCCCTTTTTAGTGGGCCTGGTTCAAATTATTTGCACAAGTTGGGATTTGCTTATATGTTTCTTTTGCTTTCTTAAATGTGGTTTGCAATTCTTTACTCCAATGTTACGTGGATCACAAGTTTGCGGTTCTATCCCCCTTTCAAGAGAAAAAAAAGCTTACTTTTTTTCGATTTTTTTTGTAATTGGGATCAAAGCCGCCAACTTGTTTGACAAATCTGTCTAAATTCATTGTGGAAAGAGGAACTTAAGGTTTTTTGTTATGATGATGTGAGGTAGAAACACGAGTTTGGTAATGTAGAAAATCCAGTACACCTGTCACTTTTTCATGCATTTCTTGTGATCTCTTTTTTTTCTTCTTTGTTTTTACTTCTGGTTTGCACCTATACTCACATAAAGATTATTTTCCTATGATGCAGAAATTATTAGAGAAATTGACCTATTGTTTGATTTGCTGATTATAAAACAAGGGTAAGCTTGTTTATTTTTCTCCTGCCAAGGCTCTTATATATTCAGTTTAGACACCTTTTGACTTGACAGATGGTTCTAGTAGCAGACTATGGGATATTACTCGTGAGTAGCCAACTGTTAGTTGGTTGCTCATTTATTATGATTTGCACTTTATGACTAGTTTCCAAACCAGTCATCCAAGTTTTCTTGTGATGGTTTTGCAAGGTTATTCCTGTTAAGAATTTTTTCCTAAATGTGTTCAAGATAGAGGTCATTATTTTTCTTAAATAGTCTTTGCCTTATGATCATTCTGTAATTTATGGTAGTGCTCTGGCAGATACGAGAAAATTTTAGGATATGGGATGCTTTGTTTCAACGCCGCAGGAGACTGGTGGGAATAGAAGGCGGCCAGGGAACATTGGTGAGGTGTCTGTATTTGTTCCCGGATTACGTATCCCTACGCCAGTTGATTTCTCTCTTACACTTGGTGATCACTTGTCGAAAACCTTGGTGGAGCGCCTTTCCG
>JBDJHY010168137.1:0-12403 GCA_039654485.1 Withania somnifera | reverse complement strand
CTTCCTTTTTCAAGAATTCCTTTATTTCTAGTGGCAAAACCCATTGAATAACAACATAAAGATCATGACTTTTCATTCCCAACAATTGGAATGGTCCACCTTTTAGCATCAATACAGATTTGAAACCAATCCATCTGTGAACTTGAGTGGTTTAATCAAATCAAATATCTTGTACTTTTCATCTTTTGTAAAATGATAGCTAGCCATAGGCATGATCAAGGAGTCACCCTGTTTCTGCATATGCAAACCCTTTTTGATCCCTTGATCCATTATATCCCTGCAAGATTTAATTGTGTCTTTAGTTTTACCCTTAGTGTCAAATAGGGTGGAAACTAAATCTCGGTCACATTCTTAACAACATGCATAATATCTATGTTGTGTCTCAATTTAAGCTCAGACCAATATGGGAGGTTGAGAAACACCCTTTTTTCTTTTTCCACTGGGGACTTATTCCATCATGTTTACGTTTATTCATCCCACTGATTGACAATTCAATATCACATAAAATTGTGTTCCCAGATTTGGGCATTATGGGATTTTGAAGGTCAACACTTCAATCAACTCAATGTCACATTTAAATACTTTCCTACTATGGGATAACTATATAGATGAAGCATCACCCATAAAAATTGGGCAAACATTGTAGCCGTTATCACTCAAAACAGATAACATACCATATACGGGAAACTCATTTATAGTCCATAATAGAGCTGCACGCATAATAAATTTCTCATCTTTGTAAGCATCTTAAGCCCTAGTTCCATCTAACAAATCATTAAATTCCTCAATCAAAGGTTGTAGATACACATCAATATTATTGCCTGGTGATTTAAGACCTGGGATTATCATTGCTATAAAGAGAAAAGGATCTTTCATACATTTCCAGAGAGGAAAATTATAAGGCATGAGAAAAGCAGGCCAAACACTATAGGCATTAATTAAATTACCAAATGAATTGAACCCATCCAAGAAAAAACCTAATCGAACTCTATGAGGGTTTTGAGAAAATGAACGAAACACCCTATCAAAATATTTCCATGTTTCACTATCTGCAGGATACCTAATAATGTTAGCATCATCAATCCGCTTATCCTTATTCCACCTTATGTCACGAGCTACCTCCTCATTCAAGTACAACCTAAGTAGCTTCGACTTGAGAGAAAAATATCAGAGAACTTTCGTTGGAACCTTTGAACCCGCACTTTCATATCGAGGCTCATGGCAGTTATCAATGTGAAAGTGTCATGAGATGCATACTCATTGCGAAAAATAAAACAATCATTTACGTATTTATAAATCTTTTCACATTTCATTCCAAGATCTCTTTGTACTTTTTGTCTTCATAATTCTTCGGAAGCACAGTAATCCTTGGAAGGGTTCTCTTGAATATGTCAAGCAAACAATCAAACAATTTTGAAGTCCACCCACTAATATTCTTCAAATGTAAGGCAGTAAATATAAATGAAAATTTAGAAAAATGCTCACACCCAAGTTAAAGGTCTTGTTGATCTTTATTGAATAGTCTACATAGAGTTGTTACATCAATGTCTGAGTCATCTAAAGAACTTTGTTAGATTGTCAATTTTCTCCCTAATTGCTTTGACCTATGTTATGCAACATGTCACCTAGGTCATCATCGAAACCTTCAACATTATCATTCTCATCCCCATTAACTGGTAATGACTTATCTTTCAAAATATGTTCATAGGACTCACCATGATATATCCGAATGTAATCCATGAAAGTTCCCCTATGCATCAAATGTAAGAACATGGTTTTCTAATCATGAAGAAGAAAGTTGTTGCATGATTTACAAGAACAAGGGATCTTTTATGAATCTTCTTTAATACGGTATGAAAATTTAAGGAACTCATCAACCCAATGTTTATATCTTGGGTCTTTTGTTCTATGAGCAATTTTCATCCATGACTTGTCCAAACCTATAAGACGACTAGCCAAATAAGTGTATTTTGAGAAAAACAAAAGCCTACTTAAATTTCAACAAGTTCACCAAAATAACATGAAAAAAAAAACAAATAATTTACATAAATTATAGGAAGTGTCTCAAAATTCAACAAGTCCAATTTATTCTTACAAGTAAATAATAATATCAATGCAAAAACTATGAAAGTTGTACGATTCAAATATTCAAGTTTATAAACTAAACCAACAGTCACATATACTAAATTTGCATTACATACCTAGAACTTGTATATATACTCACTTCTTTCAAAAACCTCACATGAATGTCAATCTCACAATTCCCTAACAAATCACCTAATAGGATTATAAAATAAATATTAGCAATACATAAATCGCTCAAAAACAACACTGTTTCTTTTTTAACATCCAACAAAAAACATGACTCTTTCTTTTTTATCATCAAGAAAAATAGCACCCTTTTTTTAACATCCAAAAATATAGCACTCTTCATTATCAAATTCTCAAGATCTAACTGAAGTCATAAAATTGAAATAGATTCATAATGACAACAAAGAAACACATAACATTGACCTAGTACTAACATTTTTACTAAACTAATATTTATTTTTACTAGAATCCAAGGTAAGTTGTCAACTAGTAGACCATGATCAGGACACACCTATATATATAGTATCAAGCAGCCTGCACTAGAAAAAGAAAAGGGCAGAGGTTTACATAATTTTAACAACAAATAGATGGCAAAAGGGAACAACAAAAACAATCACACCTAAATGACCCTATTATAATAACACATGCCATATCTAAAGCCTTTAATAACCAGAACATATTCTTAACTATATATTCTCTTTCATACATTAAGAAAATTAGGAAAGAATATTTCATGTTTCACCCAAACAAGCCATGTCTATGGTTTACAATAGAAAACTACACATTTAAAACCTATTATTTTACCAAAATACTGAAGAAAAACGGATGTGAGGATGAGGTTTTTATCTGTTCCGGGGTAGGAGTTGGGGCTTTCAACAAGTATGAGGTGATTTATACCTCTATAGACTCTTTTGGTGTGTGATGTTGCTCTAAAACATCGGATCAACCCTTACCAACTTAAAGATATGTATGGACCTTAATTTTTCTATGAACTCTTGTATTGGTATTGAAAGCTGCTAATACTTCTAAACCTAAACGCTTGTATAGGGACCAAAAACTACGGCTTCCAAGGCAAATAAATTGGGGGAAACCACATGCCTATCCTACAAGAAAGCAGAAAGCTGAAATCAAGCAGCTTGAATTAAAAGAGATTCGAATTTTGAAATGAGGGTATAGAGTCCAACAAATTAGAGAGGAACGAAGGGTATGAAATAATATAAACAATGCATCAATAAAACAGTGATTAGGCAAAAAGTTGATAGAGAACTAAAATCTACTATTTGGGAAGCTTCTAAGAACTTCTAGAAGCGGACAACTCAACAATTGCACTTTTAATGGAACTAGAAGGAGAAAAGGGTACCTACCAAAATCTCAAGGTTTGAATTATTGTTTCTGATGAGAAATCATCGGGAAATTAGGGTTGTTTTGAATGGAGAATTGACAGAAGTTAGAGAGAGTTGAGAGGTATTTTCATCTGGTTTAGAGAGTGAAACTATGAAAGAGAGGGGGGAGAGAAATAGGAGTAAAGATAGATAAGGGGTATAGGTGAGAGAGGAAGGGTTTTAAGCACGTGAGGAAGTGATATTTATCCTTTTACGTGCGTTCAGTATAATCATATTTTGGGCTGATTTAGGCCCAATCTTTTGAAGAATGTATATAACTGTGCCTACTAAATACACAAACCTATATTTTATTAATAATCTTATAAATAAGAACTTTTTAATTAATTTTAAACTAAATCGTATTTCTTATAGATATAGTTTCTTAATCAAACTTTACATTTAAAATAAATTTTTGGACAATTTCATAAATTTTAGGGTGACATAATAAAATTTTGAAAAGTTAATAAACACCCCTAATTTAGAAAGAAAAAAATTTCAAAACTACGTTGTTTTATTTTCGATTACATAATAAGAAAATGACGTTGTATCTGACTTTTCACATTTTTAATTTTTAATTTTTTTTAAAATTTTTTTAAGCATATAAAAATAATGCCGTATTACTAGCTAAAAAATAACAAAATAATCTCAAAACAACTTCGTTCTGATACAATAAAAAAGATGTCATTATGAGATTTTTGAAATATTTTATTTTTTTCACACAATTCAATGCGATGTTGTGTTATGGAACCATTTTCCAAATTTATCAAAAAATTCTATTTACTGACAAATTTAAATTAGTGACTAGATAAATTTGGTCACTAATTGAACAAATAACTGTACTTAGTGATCAAGATAAATTCAGTTACCAAAATCCCTGACCAAATTGGCCAACTTGGCGGGATTTTTCCCTCAAAATATTTAGTGACCAAACATACAAGTCACTAACATATCATAAATCAGTGACTAAATAAATTGGGTCACTAAATGGACGAATAGTTGTATTTAGTGACCATGCTAAATTGAGTCACTAAAATAACTGACCAGATTGCTGAATTTGGCGGATCTGTTTCCCTCCAAATCATTTAGTAACCATATATACGAGTCAATAACATATCATAAATTAGTGACTAAATATACTATTCGTTCATTTAGTGACCAAGGTAAATCCGGTCACTAAAATAATCAATTTGGCAGGATTTGTTTCCCTCCAAATCGTTTAGTGACCACTTTAGAGACTAAAACAACTTCCAGTCACTAAATTAAAAAATTGAATAACTACTTAGTGACAACTTTATTTTTGGTCACTAAATTTAGCACGTTGACAAAAAAAAAATAGTAACCTAATTTTTTTTTGGTCACCAAAGACACTGTTTAGTGACCAACATTAATGTGGTCACTAATTTTTTAGTTACTAAAGGTCATTTTTCTTGTAGTGATTATTGGAGAACTCAAAGCTGCAAGAAAGATATATCCTGTATCAACTAGATTACTCAAATTCTCAAAATACTTCCTAGGAAATGGCATGCAAAAGTGATTTCCATAAAAATCATGGATAGAAATAAAATCCCCTATAATGAACTCAAGGGTGACTTAATTGCCTACGAAAAGGCACATCTCAACAAAAAATGGTCATATAGAAAAGAAGACAGTTTCCTTCAATGCTGAAGATTCTATTGATGATGAAAATGATGTTGAAGATAATAAAGTTTCTATCATCACCAAGTTTTGTAAATAAATTATGACTTGTAATAATTATTAGATGAAATAAAAAAACTCTTTCCAAAAGTAGGTTTAGTGCGGAGCAATCTAGAAATAATGGTAAATGCTTTGGATGTGGAAGGTATGTACATTATTGTTGTTCATTTTCCAAAAAGAAGAAGAATACCTTCCAAGGAATACTCGAAAAATAATGCCTTAGTAGATGGAGTAATAAGACAACTCAGAAACTGAATGTGATGATTCTTCAAATTACTATTTCATGGATGTTGTTTAAACCAGAGAGGATTGTCTTAGCATAAAATCAAAAGGAAAGTGGTAGCTTGACAGTGCATGTTCAAATCATGTGACTTGAAATAAGTCTTTCCTAAAATATGTTGTTAACTACAATGGGGGATCTATTCAATTTGGTGATAACTCAAAAGGAATATTCATTGGTATAAGTACCGTATGCTTCAATAAATCATGTGAGATAAAAAATGTCTATCTTGGGCAATAATTGAAGTATAACTTATTAAGCATCAATCAACATTTTACCTGAAATCCTAAAGTAAGATTTCGAAAGAATTGCTGTATTATAAATGACATATCTGGAAAATATTTTCTACCTAGGAGTAGAGATAAAAATGTCTGTATAATGGACTATGATATTCACAAATGTCTCACATCCATCTCTGGAGCCCTTGGGATTAGCACAAGAAATTGGGATATGCAATTATGTGTCTCATAGAAAACTTACCAAAAACGATCTTGTCCATGGACTGCCTAATATTGACTACTCAAAGGATCACATTTGTGAGCATGTAGAAAGGTAAGCAAACTACAAACTCTTTCAAATCAAAATATATTTCATCCACTACCAAATTTTTAGAGATACTTAAATACTGACCTATCTGAGGTAAAAGGTATACTTTAGTTAATATTGATGACATTTTGCTTTTTATATGGGTTATGTTTTTATATCATAAAGATGAAACTTTAAAGAATTTTAAATTCTTCTATGAGAAATTTCAAGGAGAAAAAAATTACTACATTAGCTCGACTAGAAGTGATCATGGATGAGAAATTGAGAACAAGACCTTCAAAAAAATTTGTGATGATACCACTCTTTCACGAGCCAAAAATTTGGGAAGTGATGGAGTCTACAACTCACCTGTAGACAAGCCAAATCCTTGGCCCAGAGCTAGTAGCAGTGGGCCACTGCCTGCAATCCCAAAGAGAACCCAAAAAGAAAGAAGAGACAACTCAATGAAAATAACAAAAACAAACTTCCCAAAATATGGTGTCATAGCCGACGAGCTACTATAAGTGAACATACTAGAAAATAGGATACAAATCCGTATGACTCAAAATATATATGTATATGTATACAAAGGTTATCCTAAGTCATAGAAGGTTACTCTCAAAACTTCTCATCTCCAGAATCCCTTAGAAAAATGGAATGGTTGAACATAAAAATAGAACCTATCAGGAGATGTACTGAACTATGGTCGTTGAGCACTCTCTACCCTATTACTTTTGGGTAGAAGTTGTAAGCTTTCTTTGTTATATTTTAAAAAGATTTCTAATAAGACCCATCCTAAAGAAGACTCTATATGAACTATGAAGTCAGAGGAAACCAAATCTAAAATATTTTCATCCATCTGGATGCAAATATTTCATCCACAATAATAATAAGGACAATCTCGATAAGTTTGATCCCGATGAAGGCATTTTCTTGGTAACTTAAATTTTAGTAGTGCTTATAGAATTTTTAATAATCATAATTAATGTATTAAAGAATATATTCATGTTATTTTTGATGATTCTAACCATTCAAATGAGAAAGATAATCTTTTTAGATGAAAGATTATTAAAATTGTCAAGCTACTACTACTACCTCTACCTCTTTTGAGAAAACATCCCAAACTTGGTCTATAAATGAAGAAAAAACGTCAACTAAACAAAAAGGTGAACACATTCTAAATGAATGGAAGAATGAACCCTGATATCAAAAGAAGTTTATTATAGGATATCCCAAAGATAGAATAAAAACTAGAGTAAGCTACAAAATGCAACTAAACATTATTTGCATATCTCATCTAGAATCAAAGAAAGTAGATGAAGCTCTCAAAGATAAAAGTTAGGTATCAACAATGAAAGAAGAACTAGATTTGTTTAGGCAACATCAAGTTTGGGAAATGGTACCATATTAGAAGAGACCACACTAATTGGAACAAGATGGTGTTAAAAAATAAGATGAATGAAGTAGGCAAACTTGTTTGAAATAAAGCCAGACTAATTTCTCAAGAATACTCACAGAAGGAAGGAGTTGACTATGTTAAGACATTTGCTCCTTTTTCAAGGCTAGAATCTATTCAAGTAGTACTTCGATATGCATCTTTCAAAGGATTTAAAATATTACAAATGAATGTCAAAAACATTTTTTTAAATGGCTTGATTGCAGAAGAAGGTTTTTTGTAAAATAATCTTCTGATTTTGAATACCCAGAGTTTCCATATAATGTATTTAAAATTTCAAAATATTTTTTGAGATCAAATAAGCTCAGGAGCCTGGTACCCTCAACTGAACACCTTTTTGATAAATCGTGTGTTCTCTAGAGGAAAGGTTGATACTAGTCTTTCTATCTAAAAATTCTTCTAAAATTCTAAACATTGAAATATATTTAAGGATTGTATATTTGAAATGTTAATTCATATAGACCCAACAGAGCTTTGGGAGTTGAGTGTTTTGTTGCAAGATTTCTTGACAGAGGTTTATCCATCCTAGCATGTCACCATGGGGTACCCCAGTGCTGTTTGAGAAGAAAATTATGGGTCTCTATAGATATGTATATATTATTAGTAGCTGAACAAGGTGATTGCTAAGAATAAGTATCCCATGCTGCATATCGAAGGCTTGTTTGACCAGTTACAGGGTGCAATAATATTCTCTAAGATTAATTTGAGATGCAGCTACAATTAGTTGAGGATTCGGGTTGAGGATGTTCTAAAGATAAATTTTTAGATGACGTATGGGCGTTATGAGTTTTTGGGGATGTTGTTTGGGTTGACTAATGCCCCTATAACCATTATGAACTTGACGACTCGTGTATTCAGGACATGTTTAGACTCTTTTATGATCATGTCATCGATGACATATTGGTTTACTGGCCAAGTCGATCAGAACACGAAGAGCACCGAGTTCTCAATGTATGTGTTTTTTCTTTAGTCTATTTCCTTTTTGGGCAACATGGTATCAGGTGCTGACATTAGTGTTGATCTATAAAGGTTGATTAGTGTGTGATTGGCCTTGATCGACATTCATAATTTCCTTGGGTTAGATGAGTACTATCTCTATTTTGTTTAGTGTTTTTTCTATTGTAGCTCCTTTTAATAGTCTGATGAGAAAGGATTCTCCCTTATAGTTGTAAGTTGAGTGTGAGTATGATTTTTGAGGCTACAGGAGTTGATCACTACCCTCTAGTCCTTGCCTTGTTAGTTAAGGTCTAGCCTTTTACAGTGTACTGTGATGCTTTGACTATTGGATTAGGTTGTGTTCTGATGTAGTAGGGTTATGTTATAGCTTATGCATTGAGTTAACTGAAGGATCAAGACACAACTATCCCACCCATACTTGGAGTTGGTGGCTATTGTCTTCGTGCGTAAGATCTGGAGGCACTATATTTATGGCATCCATTATGAGATTTATATCTATCACTGCTATTTGCAGTGTATCTTGAGTCAGAGGGACTTATTCTAAGGAAGTGGAGGTGGATTTTTCTCCTGAAGGACTATGATTTGAGTATCTTTTATCACTGAGGCAAGGATAGTATAGTTGCAGATGCTTTGAAATAGAAGTTAGTAAGTATGGGTAGCCTACCTTTTGTTTTAGCTCTTGAGAGGCCATTGGATCGATACATTCAATTCTTGGCCAATATATTGGTTAGATTGGATGTTTCTTTCCCAGAGAAGATTATTGCCCATGTTGAATCTAAGTTGTCCCTATTTTATTAAAATCGACCGCGCCAGTACTAGGATCATCATTTGGTTTAGATAAGAGAGAGGGTTTTAAATGTGATTTCAGCTGGGACTCACTGGATTATGATGGTATGGTATGGGTTAATGGCTGCCTAGCCATGCAAGAGCTAGTGACCTGATTCAGACTCTATTTTGTGAGGCTCACTATTCCAGATATTCTATCCATCGAGGTGTTGCGAGGATGTACTCCAATTTGAGGTAGCATTACTGGTGGTGGGAATGAGGACAACTATAGCATCCTTTGTGTCTTGGTGTTTAAACTATCATCAGGTAAAGTTCAAGCACTAGAGATCGGGTGGAGATATACAAATATTCCCTATTCATGAGTGATGGGAGCAGATTACTATGGACTTATTTTAGGCCTTCCCTGCACACCTAGGGGATCTGCTTGCATTTGGGTCATCGTGGATTGATTAACCAAGTCAAGTAATTTTCAACTGATACACTCTTCTTAGGGTACAAAGAGACTAGTTGAGTTTTATGTTCGTGAGGTAGTTAGGCTTTATGCGATTCTAATTTCCATTATATCTGATTGAGGTACATAGTGTACCTCATAGTTTTTAAGGTTGGTTTAGAGAGAGATAGGTACTGAGGTTAATTTGAGTATGATATTTCATCCACAGATTGATAGACAGTCTGAGAGAACAATTCAAGTACTTCAGGATATGTTACATGCCTGTGTTTTCTATTTTGGAGGCCGTTGGGATAGACATTTGTCCATAGAAGAGTTTTTGTATAACAAAAATTATCATTCAAACATTTAGATGATGCCTTTTGAGGCCTTATATGGTATGCATTGTAGATTGCTTGTTGGTTGGTTTGGTTGCGGAGAGGTTCTATCCTAGAGTTCCAATTGGCTTCACGATACTGTGGACTGGGTAAGAGTTATTCAGGATAGGCTTTAGACAACATAGAGTAGGCAGAAGTCCTACATGGATCATAGACTTTGGCCCCTAGAGTTCAACATTTGGCGATATGGTTTTCCTTCGGGGGTCTCCCATGATGAAGTTTGGGAGGTGGGGAGAGCTTGGCTCCCCGATTGATTGGGCCTTATGAGATCACACAGAGGGTTGGAGATATTGCCTAAAGGATTTACTTACCTCTAGTGTTAGCTACAGTTCATCAAGTATTTCATGTATTAATACTTTGGCAATATGTACCTGACCCATCCCATGTGCTTTGTTGAGAGCCTATGCAGATGGATAACAAATTGACTTATATTGATGAGCATGAGGAAATTATAAACTATAATATGATGCTGCTTAGATCCAGAGATATTCCAGTAGTAAAGGTTCATTGGGCACATCGACTAGTTGAGGAGGCTACCTAGAATACAGAGCATGGTATGCAATCCCTATATCCACTATGTTTGAGTCTTCAGGCACTACTCTTTCCTTGACTTTTAAGAATAAAATTCCTATTTAGTGGTGGATGTTGTAATGATCTATTTGGTCATTTACATGCCTTTCAGTTTGTTCAATCTCTAAAGACTTCTATTAGCTCCCCTAAGTAATTTATGACTTGTTGGGACTGTTAGTTTGGTTTCCTGGATGTTCTACAACATGTTATCCCAGTTTCCTATTTTGAAAGGGTAACCTTAAAATACTAGAACTCGGTATTAAACTCTTAGTAAATGCTCTTAGAATCAGGAGATAGTTCTGTTAGCTCTAGAATACCAACTTTAGTCTAGAAGGAGCTTAAGTTCATGTCCCAGGGTGTTCCTTTTGATCTTGATTTATTTTATAGAAATTTAATTAAGTAAAAGCTCATTTTGGAGCCTGGGTGGGTTCTGATGATCAGAATATTGGATCAAAATTCTAATTCTTCGATCAACTTTGGAATGATGATTTTCTTTTAGTTGAGTCGTTAGATAGCTTTTGTAGTTGCCCGAGATTATTTTGGGTGTGCTTGTGGAATGTTGGAATTTTTGGCTCTTTTGGTTTGGGGGTTCTGTTCCTTGGAATGACCTCCATTGGCTATTTTGATGCTTACAATAGGTTTGGAATGTCGTTTCCATGTTGTGTGCATATATTGGTTTTCTAAAATCCATGCCTAATTCCATTTTGAACGCCCATTGGGAGCTTTTAGAATTGTACAAAAACAACTATTTTGCTATCAAAATTGCAGGCACAGTGCCTTAATTGTGACAACGATCCTGTAGGCTTGTTTTCTTGTTCATTGTGTCGCGCTGAGTTTAGGTCACAATTGTGTCCTTAGGGGAAATTGTTCTTCACGATCAAATTTCATGGTTCTAGGATCATGAAGAGTTGGGTACTTCCAGATCACCATTGTGTGGCACTTAGATACGATAAAAGCATCCACTGCCTATTAATAGCAGTTCCAAAAGTTGAGAGAGAAGTTAAACTCAAAATTTCCTGGTTTCTCTCTCAAAATTCTTGATCTTTTGGGCACTAATTCTTAGGGATTGTTCATGTGTGGTTGGGGAGTTCGGGGAAGCTCGTCATATTGTGTTCTAAAATTTTATTTCTCCCCTTTTATCTCTCTTATTGATGCATTATTTTGCATTTTCTCGATAAACTTATTTCAGCCAATTGAGGACTTTGGAGTGGTCCAATTAGGCTAAAATTATGAACCACACATTCCTCGACGAGGACTTTGTACTGATATTTTTAGTTTATTTTTCAGTGTCACAGGGCCTATGGGCCCCTTTTATGAACCGAATTCCACTTGGAAATATGGGTATGGTCATTCATATTCTTATATTTTTGGGTGATTTAAGTGTGTTTGGAGATTCGGTTTGGTGTTTCATACTTATCGAGGATTCTCGCCAGCACTCAGGTAGGCTAGGTTTACTTTTCTTTAGACTGGGTTATTATAGAATACTTGTGTGGTGTGGCTAGGTGTGTAGGATGGTTGTTAGTTTGGAAGCCCTATTTTAATAATTTAACTCCTATTTACTTGCTTTTGGGGGTGCTGTGGATGTACGTAGAGGGTGTTGGGCTATATTTGATTATCCTCACCTTGCTGCGGGCTACCTCGAACCCTAGTGGATATGATTGAGCCACTGTATGACGGGTGAATGAGATAATCTGTTAGTTGGTGTCCTTTGGCCGATCATAGTCTACAGTTTTCTTCCCTTTTATTATTATCATTGTGCTATGATAATGCATTTACATTATGAGCTCTGGTAGTTTAAGCACGGGTTCGTCTCAGGGATATGGTAGAGGTATATTA
>JBDJHY010168119.1:4778-18449 GCA_039654485.1 Withania somnifera | reverse complement strand
ATGGGGTTCAATGTGAGATCTTTACCGACCATCGTAGTCTTTAGTACATTATGAATCAGAAGGAGTTGAATTACAGGTAGTGAAGGTGGCTCAAGTTACTGAAAGACTGTGAAATTTACATTCTCTACGATTCAGGAAAGACAAATGTTAAGGCAAATGCCTTGAGCTGGAAGGTGGTCAGTATGGGTAGCTTAGAAGAATTATCAGTTTTAGAGAGTCTATTGGCAGTTGAGGTTTATTCATTGGCTAGTCGGTTGGTTAGACTTGATCTATCAGACCTCAAGAAAGTGTTAGTATGTGTTGAGGCCAGATCTTTCTTGATAGATCAGATTCAGTAACGGCGGCTTGAGGATAAGTGTTTGGTTGCTCTTAATAATTAGGTATTAGCTGGAGAGGCCAAAAAATCTTTTATTGATTTAGACGGGGTGCTTTAGTATGATGGTTGCATTTGCGTACCTCAATTTGGTGACTTGGTGTATTTGATCTTGTGTGAGGCTCATAGCTCTAGCTATTCTATTCATCCTGGTGCATCCAAGATGTACTGTGATTTATGATAGTTATATTGGTGGAGTGGGATAAAGAGGGACATTTCTTAGTATGTTTCTAAGTGTTTGAATTGTTAGTAGGTTAAGTATAAGCATTGGTGACAAGGTGGTTTGATGCAAATGCTTCCTATTCCGGCTTGGAAGTGGGAGCTGGTGACTATGGACTTTATTTTTGGTTTGTCTTGAACTGGCAAAGGTTATGATATGGTTTGGGTCATTGTTGACAGACGGACTAAGTCAGCGCACTTTATTCCACTCACTCCTCTTGTAATATTGAGCGTCTAGCCCAAATTTATATTCGTAAGGTGGTTTAGTTGCATGGTGTTCTTGATTTATAATTTTTGACATAGGAACCCAGTTTAATTTACATTTTTAGAGATTGTTTCATCGAGACTTGGGTACCGAGGTTCATTTGGGTACTGTATTTTACCCACAGATCGACGGTCAGTCTGAGCATACCATCTAGGTGTTAGAGGATATGCTGAGGGTTTGTGAGATCTACTTTGGTAGTTCTTGGGATCAATACCTACCATTGACAGAGTTCATTTATAATAATAATTATCACTCCAACATTGAGATGGCACCATTTGAGGTGTCATATAGTAGGCAGTATAGGTAGCCTATTGGGTAGTTTGATGGTTTTCAGGTCAGAGTCCAGTCTTCAAATTTGTTTCATGATTCTCTTGACCAGGTTCGATTGATTTAGGATAGATTAAGGGCAAATCAGAGTAGGAAGAAGAGTTACACTAATCATAGGCTTCGTTCCTCAGAGTTTGGAGTTGGTGATAGACTGTTTCTGTGGGTATCTCCTATGTACTGTGTGATGAGGTTCGGTAGGTAGGAAAGCTTAGTCCTAAGTATATTAGACCATTAAGACTTTGGAGAGAATTAGTGATGTTGACTACCGGTTGGACTTATCTCTTATGCTTTCAGCCGTTCATCTGGTATTTCATATTTTGATATTGTGGCGATAAATTCCCAATGAGTTTCAGTGCAACTGGATAAGAATTTGTCCTTTGTTGAGGAGCCATCAAAATTTTTTGCTAAGGATGTTAGAAATTTGAGATCGAGAGAGATTCTAGTTGTTAGGGTGCAGTACAAGCACCTTCCGATAGAGAAAACTACTTAGGAGATAAAGAGTGAGATGCAGAAGCAGTATCCACAACTGTTTGAGACATCAGGTAATTTCTCTTCCTATTTATTTGCTTTTTTTACTTGACTTTCTAGGATCTATTAGTGGATTTTGTAATGATCCTCATGGTCATTTATGAGAAATATGAGACATTTTGCATTATAGAGCATTTCAGTAGATGCCTCAAGTTATTATGACTTGTTGGACCAGTTGTTCGGGTCCCTAGCATCTCGATTGACTTGCTGAAAAATTCTTGCTCTTTAAGGCTATTATACTTCATAGTAACATCTCCTATTCCAAATTCAACGTACAATTCCATAAAGATCAAATCTTTAACCCCTTAATACTCAATTTTCTTCGGGATATTCAAGGGTCTTCCTTTACTCAAATTGTGCTCAATTTTGGAGCATGGGTTCCTAGTAACGTTGAGAACTCAGTGAAAGTTTCTTTCTAACAAGTGGGCCCCGCAGGCCCATTTTAGGCTCGATTTAGAACTAGTCTGGAACATTGCATGATTTATACTATTTGACTCATACTAATATGTGGAATACTATTTTGTATCTTATAGAACAGTTAGAGTTTGTTTTATATCAGTCGGAGTAACCTTTGCGAGTTTACAGTGCTTTATCGTCGGATGATAGGTAGGCTCCATGGGGCTATCTCTGGGTTTATATCTTTAATAATTGTACTAAATAACATCTGTTGCTCTGGTATTTATGTGATTATAATAACATTGTACTATTTTTTCGTCTGTTTCCCAATTTGATATCTATTTCGACATTTGGAATTTTATGATGCCTATGACTCAGGATTTTCCCAGTAATACCCATTGAGGCATGGATGGTTGTCATTTCAGGTATAAATACTTGTTGATATGATGTGCATGCATCATATGAGAGGTTGGGACTTTGGATCCCTTGATAGTGCATTGAGGTTGGGCTAGTATTAACACATGATTATTGAGTCGTGGATGCTAGAGACTGATTTTAGTAATAATGAAGGATAATGCTATAAATTAATAAATTGGAATATTCTAATAATAACATAAGTAAATGACTTTTTAACTGTTTTAGACTTGGCGTGATATCGAGCACCCGGTACTACTATTTTTACTTGTTGTAGCCTAGGCTTTATACTTTGGCACCGAAAAATATCATTTGACTAATTAATGCTGGGGCTTGAGAATAACTGCGTTCGGTAGTGAGTACATTCTCTGTCACTTGAGTCTGTCATGGTACGACACTAAGTATAGCTTTTTGACACTTATCACACTTACTGTTTGTGGAGACTTTGATAATACTTGTTCCATTGAGGATATAGTGATATCGTTATATTAAGGTGTTAGACCCATGACTTGCTAGGTACAGCTTGATGATATTATTCTTATGAGGCATTAGATGCCAAACTATGAGACCCTTGAGGCTCTGTATTTTGGGATGTGAGATTATGATGACGTTAGAGTGACACACCTCCATAGACCTTGCCTCTGGGCTATGGAACACAGAGGGGGGGTATAGGACGAGGTAGGGATATACCGTGAACATTTAAGGTATCCTTCCATGGATTCTTCCTACTAGACCTATGGGTACTGGAGGAGAAACATACACAGGACTGGTTACTTCATGGCGTTTATTTGCTTTTCTGCACTTGTTTTCTTTAATGTACCCCTAGTAGTATGTGGATGCCTATGGGTGAGCGTGTTTTCTATATAGATTGTGTTTCTTTCTAGGGGACTTGACAACTTTTAAATGCATTACTTTTGTACTGTTACTACTTCTTAATTGGTTACTTTATATTTCTTGTTATGCGGGATATTATGTGTTATATTATTATTCATTCATTCATCCCTTACTTGAGGTTATCGGTATACCATCCATATTCTCTTCCTGTCTTCTTTTGTCTTTTGATTAAGTATTGTTATTATTCACATATACTGTTGCAAGGATTCTGGGTACGTCTTTCTTTATTACCTATAATCCTATTATGTGATTAGCTAGCGAAACAAGTTCTACTTGTTGCTTGATCCCTCTCTAAGTAGCTAGTTTCCATGATACACTATTTGTTTTCGTGACCATATCTATTATTTCTACTTTTTACTGCTTTTATCATTGTTATGTGCCTAGTAGATCCTCGAAGCCTATTGGGTATGGGTTGATTCGGCATCTTGTACTCAACTAGACTTTCATTGTGTAGATTTGAGTACAGGTGCCCGACCTTGATTCACAGATCATTTTCATGTAGATTCTATTGATTTTCAGAGACTCAGGGTGAGCTTGGTGTCCAACTTTTCCTACTTCTCTTTATGATTGCTTTTGCATGTATTCTCGGAGATACATTAGTATTAGACATTTGATTTCACGTTCTATACTTAGAGGTTTTGTATTACACTGATACTGGGTTTTGGGCATTGTTGATTCTTTTTTACTTCTGCTTTACTTATATACTATTTATTATACTTGTTCTTTTCACTTTTGATATAGTAGTTCTCTTCTTCGGCTTTGGATTATAGGGTTGGTTCTTCTACTGGTGGTATAATAAGTGTCATCATAATCTAAGAAATCGAGTCGTGACAGCTTTTGTGTCAAAAATGAATATTGTTGCAAAATAGTTATTTAGATTTTTAAATAAAATATCAGTTAATCATTCTAAAGGTCCTTTTCATCTCAATCCTAGTTTAATCATTAATTTGACTACGTTTTATAAGTTCAACCCGATTAATTTTTCAAAAAACCCTTTTTATCAATCTCAAACCTTTATTTTCTTATAATTTTAATCCAAATTTGGACTAAAATTTGAATCCAAAAACTCATTGACTGTGCCTAATTCCCCATTTAATTACCCCTTCACAAAATAATTATAATACATACCTTATATCTCCTCACAATCTACACATGCACTTGAAAGAAGGAAAATAAACCTGCATGCATTTAATACACCTCATTATGCCACTTCCGCTCTCTTTCTTCACTCTCTCTCTCTGTCTCTCTCTCTCTCACTCTCTCTCTCTCTCATCAGTTTCTCTCAAAAAACCAGAAGCTTCAAGAAAGCTCTCTCCACTGACAATAACTTAGTGAAAAATCAATTAAATCAACCTCAATCCCCTCCATCTCCTTCTTCAAATGACAAAGGAAAACACATTCCCTTCATTAACTTTCAAGATTTGTTGTCTATCTTCTGTTACAATTACGTATAAATGACGGTATCTTCAATTTCTTTCAATTAAAGCATCCTCATTTCTCCTTAATTTTCCTTCAAATACAGTTGTTGATGTACATCTTTATTATGATTTCATACCTCGTTGGTGCATTTTCATTGGTGGATTTCAATCCCCAATTTTTCTATTTTTCAAATCTTAAGCCCAAATTCCTATTCTATATAAGGGTTGCTAGGGGTGTTTATAAGAGGGAGCTTTGGGGGAAGATATAGGGATATTATTTTGAGATATTTTTAATGGCGACTTGGGTTTCAACAACCTTAAAACATAAAGTTTATCAGTTTTGGGGGAAGCAAATTCTAGGGTTTGAGTGTATTTTGGTAAAAATGAGTGATGTGACGGTATTTGACGTCACATAATTCACATAAAACTATAAATAAATTCATGTTCTTGAGTAAATTTTTTGTGATTTGATGTGTTTTCTGTGCTTGTATAGGGTAAAGTTTGATTTTGAAACTTTGGAGAAAATTACTAAAAAAATGAAGTTTTAAGACAAACTGGACTGCTCGTCCAGCCCTGGATAGTGCCCAAGTTGTACTGTCCAAGGATATCAAGAATATTTAAGAACATCATCCAAAAATGGATGACTCGTCCAGCCTTGGACAGAGCATCCGTAGGCTGGCGTCCAAGGCCATATGCACTGTTTAAGGATGAAGAAGAAGACGAAAGAACGGACGAACCACCCAATATTGGACGAATCATCCAACATGGCACCATCTGATGGTAACGTTACTTCTAGAAGTTTGAAATGGACAAACAAATAGATGAATCACCCAGTGGTAGATGCTTCATCCAATGTGACACCCAAAGTTGAGCGGAAGTTACTTCTCAGTTTCAAGTATTAAACTTGTACCCCTATACTATAAATAGAAGAGTTCGATTATTTTATTAGGATTGATCATTATTATTGATCGAAGATACTTTTACGTACTATTCTCTCCTACTACTAAAAAACATCGGGTGTAAGGGTTTTTTACCATAATTTGATTGATAATTGAACAACTTTGGAAGATAATTCGATATTGGTATGACATCTAGTGAATTTTATTTTGTTATTGTGTAGTTATAATCATGAGGGGCTAACTCCCCAACTCTAAGCTTGTGGGATCCATGGGTGAACAAATATAGGGTTTTGAATATAATCTGGTTCTTGCATCTAAATAAGTGTATCAATACATAATCTCTATAATTTGATTGAGTTTTTGGTGGTCACAAACACTAGAACATGCCTAGGTTTAATTAGTATGGTTTATATGATTAAATCTTGGAGTTGAGATTATGACAAGAAAATCGGGTGCTAAACCTCGTCTAATGATTATTGTTATAACTAGGATAATCATCTTCAGGTTATTAGTATAGAAATATTGCACTCTTTTATAGCCTGAAAAAGTGTAAATAAGATTTGTGTAAGATAGGTTGAGAAACACTTAGATGAATGCATCATTAGTTATAACTTACATATTTACAAAAGATTGGAAGACCGACAATATTCATAATCCAAATATTTGTTGATATGGTGGTAAACATAATCCTAGCTTTTCTCATCACTTGAAATTTGTTACTAAATACATAGAGTGACTACTGAAACTCAATTACAAACTATTTCTATTAAAACGGAAAACCCCCTATAGTTACATTTATGGCTCTAAGAAATAATTGATTAAATATCCTCATTCAACTTTAATTTGAGACCATATTCCTTGTGGGATTCGACCCCAATCTTGTTGGGTTTTATATTTGACAGCGATCGTTTATTCTTCTTTTGTAGGTATAATTCAGACGTATCAAATTTTGGCGCCATTGTCGGGGAATACGGTTGTTAGTTAGGTCAAGTGTGAACATTTATTAGTTAGTGTTATTTCTAAAGTTTAATTTAATTATTGTTTTTGTTCTATTTCAAGGTGACGTGTAGTTTATGCCAAATACTTGAAGCTCAGGTATACGATTACTGTCATTCAATCCAGAGATTAATAGAATGTTAAGAAGAATGAATAGACAGGAAGATGCACTGCTACATGACCCTTATCAGTTGCATCCAAATGATTAACCAAGAGGTAACAATCCAGTTGCACCTCTTTGACCTCAGCAAGTGAGGAACAATGAGATGTTCGATGTTCATTTAAATGGTGTTACCAGCACTATGATCCAGCTCTTAACTATGAAGGGGCTATTTAGAGGAGTAGCAGATGAAGATCCCAACCTTCACTTGAAGAACTTCACAGCTATAGTAAGTCTTACAAACTACCAGGAGAGAGTCGGAATGCTATATGGTTGAGGCTATTCCTTTTAGTTTTATGTGGAGAGGCCACTTTATGGTTGGATGACCTGCCACTGGACTCTATATCTAATTAGGGTGAGTTGAAAGAGGCTTTCCTAGAAATGTTCTTTCCTCCTTCAAAGATGCTAGTACTCCAGAATGAAATCACCCACTTCAGACAAAAGAATGATGAATCTCTACATGCGTTTTATTTGAGATACAATAAGAAAATTAAGCAGTTTCCTACTTATGGGTTGGGTACCACTATCTAAAAGAAACATTTTACAGAGCCTTAAATACACCTTCAAAGTTAGTAGCATATGGTATCAATAGGGGATCTTACATGCTCACAGGAACTTGATAAAGTGACCAAAAACAATAGTGGGTGGCATACTAGAGAAGATAAGGTGATTTTTGGTGTGAAAGTTGAAGCTATGTAGTAGAGCAACATCGAAAATAAGAAAAGAGTGATCAAGACATGGAACACCTAAAAATTCAAATAGATCTTATGTCAAAACAACTGTTAGGTAGAGGCTATGAGAAAGTAAACTTTGTGGCTGCATATGTAAAACATAGGTATGAAGATAATAAGTAGAATGTCTATAGATGTTTGTATAGACATTCTACTTATTATCTTCATACCTCTCTATCACAATTTCTTGGAGGAAAATATACACTTCTCTGATCTTTGTTATATCTATACTTATTTATCTAGTTGTTCTTCTCTCTTTCATGATGATCTCTCTTCTCATTGAAGTATTGTCTATTAACTTTCTGACCTTGATTTCCTTATGGAACCCCCTTAATTCTGTAGATACTTTGCTTCCTCCTTGAAGTTTGACTTATTATCTAATATTGATTAGATGGTTGACTCACATTTAACTTCAATAAAGAAATTGGTGTTCTAGATAGGACAAATGTCTGCTTCTTTTCAAAGAATGGAAGGAACATTACCTAGTGACATAGTGCACACTTCGAAGAAATATAATCACTGCATGGAAATTACCACAAGAAGTGGAAAAGTATTATCAGAATCAAAGCCATCAGTAGAGAAGAAAAAGGAAGCTAAAAATTCAACCATCAAAGTAGATATGGTTGATGTGAATAAGAATGCAGTTATGAACTACGAAATGATCGCAAACCAGGTAGTGAAGTGTGCAAGGAGGAACCAGAGCAGGTGAACATGATGCCGATAACACTTCCCTCATTCCCTTAAAGAATGAAGAAGAAAGCTAATGATGGTAGATTTCAAAAACTTATATCTATGACGAAATAAGTAACAATGAATGTTCTGCTAGTAGAGGAACTTGAACAAATGCCAGGATATACTAAGCTTGTAAAGGACCTTGTTACAAATAAAACAATAGTGATTTTTGAACCCGAGGATAATATTCATCATTATGCTACTATATCGTCTAGATCTTTGGTGTAAAAGAAATAAGATCTAGGGCCATTCACAATTCCATTTACTATTGGAGCGTTCAATTTGCTTGGGCCTTATGCGTCTAGGGGCAAGTACCAACTTGATTTTGTTAGTAATTTATAAACAGTTGGGCTTTAGATTCCCCACAATGATAATAATGCATCTCTTAATGGCTGACAGATCATTCAACAGGCCGATTGGGATCTTGTTCGTTATACTTGTCAAAGTGGACAATCACATATTTTCTACTGATTTTGTTATACAGGATTGTGATGTTAACTTCGAAGCATCCATTATTTTGGGCAAAACATTCTTGGCAACTGGAAAAGCTCTAGTAGATGTGGAAAGAGGTAATATGAAGTTTTGGCTGAATAATAAGGAGGTAAGTTTCAACATTTGCAAATTTATGAAGCAACCAAGGGATATGAGTGTAGTACATATGGTTGAGGTTGAATATGATGACGTAAGAAAGACACAAATTGATCAAAAGTTGTTTGTTAAGACATTAGATGTGGTAATGATGAACTTTGATGGTTAAGGCATACATGACTATGTGGAAACTATAAATGCATTGACTGGAGTTGGGCCTTACTCCTACAAACCAAGAGAACTTAATTTAGACCTAAAAAACAGGCCAATACTGCCAGCAAAGCCATCAGTTAAAGACCCCCCATTATTGGATTTAAAAGCACTCCCAAGTCACCAATAATATGCATTTCTAGGAATCGATAGCACTTTATCGATCATCATTTTTGCACATATTATAGTCTAGCATGTCGTAGCAGTAGTTCAAATATTAATAAAGTTTAAAAAATCCATAGGATGGACTATCGCAAATATTATTGGTATCCCACTAGGGATTTGCATCCATCGCATTGAAATTGAGGCCTACTGTGTTCCTAGTCAAAATTTAAAAAAGAAACTAAGCCAACCAATACAAGAAGATGTCACAAAAGAAATAATTAAGTGGTTAGATGCTGGCATTGTCTTCTAATTGCGAATAGCAAATGGGTGAGTATGGTGCAATGTGTACCGAAAATGGGAGGCATAATTGTTGTGCCAAATGAGAAAAATGAATTGATCCCACTGAGGCGGGTGACTAGTTTGAGAATCTACATGGATTACAGAAAGTTGAATGTTTCTACTCTAAAAGATCACTTTCAATATTATTCATGGATCGACTGCTTGACCGACTTGCAGGAAGGGGCTAGTACTGCTTCTTAAATAGTTATTCTGGATATAACCAAATTTCCATAGCCCTAGAAGATCAGGAGAAGACAAATTTTATATGCCCTTATGGTACATTTGCTTTTAAACGTATGCTCTTTGGGTTGTGCAATGCTCTGTCCACTTTTCAAAGATGCATGATGTCTATATTCTCATATATGGTTGAAGACTTTTCTAAATTATTCATGGATAACTTCTCGACTGTAGGGAATACATTTGATGATTTCCTAAAGAATTTGAGTAACGCCTTGCAGAGATGCATAGTTGTTAACCTAGTGCTTAACTGGGAGAAATGACATTTTATAGTAAAAGAGGGTATTTTTCTAGGTCAAAAAATCTCTCAGAAAGGTATCAAAGTAGATAGATCGAAGGAGGAGGTGATTAATAAGATTCCACCTCTGATATCTATAAAGGGTATGAGAAGTTTCTTGGGCAACGCAGGTTTCTATTGAAGGCTTTTTCAGGACTTTTTGAAGATTGCCAACACGCTATTCAAACTTCTTGAGAAAAAGGTAAAGTTTTTGTTTGATGAGGCTTGTTTGAAAGCTTATGAAGGACTCAAACAAAAATTGATCACTGTATCAGTTATCATTGAACCAAATAGGGCATATCTATTAGAGTTGATGTGTGATGCTAGTAGTGTTGCGCTTGGTGCTGTGCCGGGGAAGAAAAGGGAGAAGATTTCCACCCAATATATTATGCCAGCATAGCATTGAACGGGTTATAAAATAATTATATGTTTACTAAGAAAGAGGTGCCTGCAGTAGTATACGCCTTCGAGAATTTCTGATCTTACCTCCTTTCCCAAAGTTGTAGTGCTCACTAACCATTCATCCTTAATATCTCATGGCTAAGAAAGATGCACAACCTAGGCTAATTTGTTCGATATTTCTTCTTCAAGAATTTGACTTTAAAGTTAAAGATCGAAAAGGGTAAAAATATTAGATAGTTGATCATCTTAAGATTAGAGGAATACGAAAGAGAGAAAGATGATGCAGAGATTGAGGACTTATTCCCTAATGAAAGGGTAATGGTTTTTACGATAGATATGGCTCCCTGTATGCTGAATATGCAAACTTTGTGGTTATTAATATCATACATAACGGGATACACCCATATAAACAAAAGAAATTCCTTTATGATACCAGTAAATATTATTAGGATGGACTTTTCTTATTTGGGCATTGTGCTGGCAATATGATAAGATGATGTGTGACATAGGTTCACATGATGAGTATTCTTGAGGCATATCATTCACCCCCAGCATAATGGTGGTGCTCGTACTATGCAAAAGGTATTACAATGTTGCTACTATTGGACTACTCTTCACCATGACACATATGAGTTTGTTAAAGCCTGTGAAAGATGCCAAAGGCAAGGATCCATTTCATGTAAACATGAATTTAATATTACTCAAATAATGGAAATGGAGATTTTTTTTATGTCCAGGGAATTGGTTTCATGGCCCTTTTCGTTAGTTATTACGTGAATAAATACATTCTTATAGCTATCGATTACGTTTCAAAGTGGGTCGAAGTTGTTGCATTACCCAATAATGAAAAGAAGAGAGTAGTATCTTTCCTCAAGAAGAACATATTCACCAGGTTTAGGACTCTAAGAACCATAATGGTTATAGGGGCTTCCATTTCTGCAATAAAGTTTTTCGGATGAATGTTAGAAAAATAAGGAGTGAAGAAGTATACTATGGCAACACCTTGTCATCCTTAAACGAGTGGATAGGTTAAGGTCTTAAATAGAGAGGTCAAATCCATCCTTTCTAAGACCGTAAATGCTACACCGACAAATTGGTCTCGCAAGTTGGATGATGTTTTATAGGCATATGGGGTGGCGTTTAAGACGCCAATTCGGATGTCGCCTTTTCAGTTGGCACATGTCAAATCTTGCCATTTCTTTGTTGAAATAGAGCACAAGGCACTGTGGTCTTTAAAAAAGTTTAATTTAAGTTGGAATAAAGTCGTCAACCTGTGTATATGAGAGAGACTCCATATACAAAGACAAGATAAAGAGGTACCATGAACAAAGGATTAAGCATAGAGAGTTCAGCTCAGGGGATTTAGTCTTGTTGTTTAACTCAAGATTAATATTATTCCTGGGAAAACCAAAATCAAAGTGGTCTGGCACATTTGTTGTAACAGAGGTTTTCCTATCAAGAGCGGTAGCGCTAGAGAATTCTAAGAAGGAAAGATTTAAGGCTAATGGACAACGAATAAAAAGGTATTTTGGATCTGTTGCAGAGGTCCGAGCTTTGGAAACTTTCTATATTGATCAATTATGAGCATTCAAGGTCATTATGTTGTGTTACGACGTTAAATCAGGTGCTATTGGGAGGAAACTCAAATTATTGTGATGTTGTATATTTTACTATTTAGACTTAATTGATTTTATTAGATTTGGTTGATGTGTGTGTAAGTGTACAGGAAAACAGGGTTGAAGTAGTTGGAAACTAGTGAGGCGGAAACATAGACAAATCGCCTATAACTGGGAAAATGCCTGAATTTTATTGTATGATGGGAAGCTCACTGAATACATGACCAATATGTTGGACGAAATTTTGGGCGACTCATCCAAATACAGACGAATAGCCCAAAATACATAGCCTATCAAGAAACGCACTAGATTCAAACTAGAGTTGGACAATAGGGTTGGATGATTCATCCAATACTAGAAGAAACGCCTAAACTTTTGATGCAATTAGTTTTTCACTGGAATATATTGGTTCCCAGACAAAATATTTGGACTAGCCGTCCATGCTTGGGTTTCATCCAATGTTCCATCCTAGGTAAGTCAGGTCTCAAAAGGGTTTTTCGGTTTAAATTAAAACCAGACACAACCTACTTGTATATATATATCTATCTACATTTGGTTTTTATTCTTGTTTCTTTTAAATTCCATAACCGATAGTAAGAGCTACGATCGTGTCCTTAATATTCTCTTTCATTCAAATTCCCATCTTCAAACACTAAAAAGATAAAAAAAAATTATATACCCTAGTCTTGGAAAATCAAGTTATCATCCCCTACCTTGTAAGTACGGTGCAACCGTAAGTGTTGGAAAAGAAGAAAGGAGCCCTAACATACACTATTCCATCAATTATAGGTGCATTTTAATTGTTATTGTTGGTTGAAGTTTGTCTTTCTTACATGATTATGGCGAGGTGAAGTCTAAGTAGACTGAGCCCAATCAATTTCAAAATTGAAAGAATAATTTTTTTCGAAATACATTTGATTTCGCAAGTATGGTTTTGCCTAAAAAGTACATTATAAAAATAGGGTTTGGGAATAATATAAACTTAGTGATTAAAATCATATAGCTATGTTATTTTGTCAATAGGGATAAACTGTTCAAGGTATTGAATAGGCAATGGTATAGACCACTGTCTTAGCTAAGACATTCGCCCATGCTTTTTATTTAATGGTTTTGATATGTTTAAAAGGTAAAACAATTGAGTACTATGAGATGGGATTTCAGATGGGTCGTATGATTTTGAAAAGGAACTAGAGTGGGTAGGTGAGTGACGATGGAATGGAGTAACCATCCACTGTGGTACGAATCATCCAAATCCTCCATCTGCAAGAAATTAAACTGGTTAAATACAAATGATGGAATGGATGGACCATCAAATATGGAAAAAATCATCCAAACCTATCATTTGAATAATTATAAACTGGTTACTAAATAGACGACGGTATGGATAAACTGTCCATCATTGGACGAACTGTCCTACCCTTCCATCCAAAATGGTTCTACTATGTTTATATTCCTTAAATTTGGTTTGATGAGTTTTTGTACTAGTACTAACGACATCCTAATAGGTACCAATGGCACCCAAACTTCCTACAAGGTGGGATCTAG
>JBDJHY010168108.1:0-12404 GCA_039654485.1 Withania somnifera | reverse complement strand
GATATATACTAAAGATATATACTATATACTAACGTTATATACGAAATATGCTATATATACACCATATATACACTATACATACACTATATATACAAGATATATACACTACATATACTATATATACAAGATATATATATTATATATTAAAAAAATTAAAAATTCTGGGCAAGCCAGGCCGGACCAAAATGGACAAACCGGGTCGGCCCATGGACCAGGCCGAACCGGTCCGGTCAGGTCATTTTGGGCCACTTTCTCGGGTAAACCCGGACCGGCTGCCACCCTTATCGCTGATGCATTACTCAGCAGGTACTTTATAAAAACATCTTAATTTTTCCTCGCTGATACATTACTCAGCAGGTACTTTGCATCAGATATTTTGTATGAGGTCACAGATGCATTTTGTGCAAAGTTACAAATACACTTATACATACTTATTTTACCAATACATTTATGGAAATTTTGCGGGTTCAATTAAAAACATGTAATTTTTAAAATTTTGAAAAACTAATATGAATTAATTATGGATTGTAGAGTTGAATTTTGAGTATTTTTTTCTTTCTTCTGAAATTAACTTGTTTGGCCATTGAATTTTTTTGTTTATCTTTTTCAAAAATCGTTTTCACTATTGTGATTATTTAAATACAAGTTAAAGTTATATTTAAAATTTGGAAAACACCCAAAACTTTAAGTTCACTTTTATAAAGTCTTCTTTTCAAATTTATACTAAAGTTTTTATTTTATAAAATTGTGTCATTATTTATTAAAGAATAATAATAAACAAAACTGATCAACCCTAACTTCTAACTCTGAAATTATAAATAAAGTATTTCTTTTTAATGGCCAAATACCAAAAGCGTCCCGTTTGGCCATGAAAATTATAGAATTTGAAAAAGAAAAAAGAACTAATTTTATTCCAAAGTCAAATTGGTACTATTCAAAAATTTAATTATATTTGACTATGAATATAATTTTTTTGTTTTTGAAATTCAACTCAAAGTTAAAATTTTCAATTTTTGTTTTAAAATTTTATGGCCAGAAAAAAAAAACTAATTTTTGTTTCAAAGTCAAATTGGTACTATTCAAAAATGGGGTTATATTTGACTACGATATAAATTTTTTTATGTTTTTTGAATTTTGAAATTTAACTCAAAGTTAAATTTTAATTTCTTAAAACAAAAAATTATGGCCAAAAAAGTAATTTTTATTTCATTTTCAAATTGGTAATATTCAAAAATAGAGTTGTGTTTTACTATGAATATAATTCTTTTGTGTTTTTTGAATTTTGAAATTCAACTTAAAGTTAAATTTTTTTTTTTAATTTTATGGCCAAATATAATTTTTAAATTCAACTTAAAAAAAATATTCATAACCAAATGGCTTTAAATTAACATCTTTAAATATATATCACAAAACAAAATACGTTGTTTAATAATAATATCGCTAAAAAATTATTTGTAAAGTTGATCAAGTACAATACAAATATAACTGAAGTTTAAATTCCTTGATGCGCACTTCTCCTGGTGATACATACATATCAAACCTATGACAGACCTCTAATCTAATGCACGTAATCCTGCGTCTTGCTGTTATCACCAAATCAAAGTTCCATGGCATTTTATGTGATACTTGATTATTAAGAATTAATTCAATAAATATTTAAAAATAAATTAAATTAAATTAAAATTTTTGAATTAAAATTTAAAATATGACAATAATATGCTCAGTATATTTTTACAAAATTAAAGTTTCAGGCAAAATTAAAATTTAAAATAATATATATATATATATATTTATATACACGCATTAATTTACCATGCTTTTGGAAGTTACATAACAAAAAGAATATATTTTGACTTTCGATTAAATTTTCATATTTTATGCTTTGAAAAGAAGAAATAGTCATAAAAAATGAGGTAGTGAGTGATCTATACTCTCTTCATTTAATATTATTTTGCTCATTTTTTTTCTTTACACACTTTTTAAGAACTCATAAACAAAAAAATACGTTTATTAATTTATTCTTTTATTTTTTAATAGACTATCTCTATATACCTTATTTATCAATATCAATAATAATAGATAATTCTTTCTGAACTTTTATAATATTTATACTAAAGTTTATGAATAACATAAAATATTAATTAATGTTACAAAAAATAAAGTAAATGTAAGATTTTTTTTTTTTTTTGGGGGGGGGGGGAGGTGGGAGACGAGGGTCTCCTGTCTCAGATAATTTACAAGAAAAAGAACCTCTATACATAGGGGGAATTTCCCTAACTTTTCTCCAAAAGATAGACCTATCTATTAACTTGATAGATATTCATAATAACTTGAAAGACATTTACTATAACTTGATAAACATTCACAAGATTTGAGTCTATCATTTATAACCCTCCTCCTTGATGCCTAATCAAGAGATGATGTGCCTCTTAAAAAAAAACTCAAAGAAAGAAAAACAATCTAGTTAAGGAAAAGAGTACTACACACATTTAATAATACGCATTTAGACTGTCTCATTAAAAACCTTACACAGAAAACTCAATGCAACAAAAATTTATTAAAAAAAAAAAAACGAAGTGTGTATTAACTCCCCTGATGAGTACATCAATTCAATGAATTGAGTATTCGCATTCTAATCTTGTGTACCATCTTCTTGAAGGTTGCAGTTGGCAAAAACTTTATGAATAAATCTATCATATTATCTCTAAAACGAATTTGTTGCAAGTCAATATCACTATTCTTTTGAAGATCCTGTACGAAAAAAAGCTTTAGTGAAATAAGTTTCGTCATATCTTCTTTTATGAATCCTTACTTTAATTGTGTTATGCATGTTGCATTATCTTCATATAAGACCGTGGACATTTTGTCACATTTCAACCAATATTTATTTTGAATGATATGTATCATTAATAGCCACACACACTCTCGGAGTCTCGGTTTACTTCATGAATAACTTTTATTTAAGCATGATTTGATAAAATGGCCATGATGGACTGCTTTGAGATCACCAAGATATATTAGTACCTCTACATGTAAACACATAGCCTGTTTGTGATCGAGTCTTATGTGAATCAGATAAATACCCAAATATCATAATAGCCAACAAGATCGGGACTGCAATTATTAAAATAAAATAAGCCCATATCAGCAGCCCCTTTTAGGTACCGCAAAATGAATTTAATTTCAATCTAGTGTCTCCTTATAGGAGTAGAACTATATGTAACCAACATATTGATTGAGAACGCTATGTTAGGCCTTATAGTATTAGCAAGATACATTAATGCCCCAATCGCACTCAGATATGACATTTTCAAGACCAATAATTTCCTCATTCTTTTCTCGAGGTCGGAATGGATTCAAGTGATCGAACAACCATCGAGTACTTAATGGATGTGCTCCATCCATATAAAATCTTTTCAACACCTTTTCGCTGTAGGCAAATTAATTTACAAAGATACCATTTATCAAATGTTCAATTTGCAAATCAAGACATAACTTTGTCTTTTCAAGATCTTTCATCTCAAATTCTTTCTTTAAATTTTGTGATGCTCTGTTGAAGATCTAATAAGGTTTACGTTACCAACATAAACAACAAGTAAAAAAATTTGATTTTGTTTTATAAGAACACATGGGTAAATGACATCATTTATATAACTTACCTTTGATAAGTACTCACTAAGGCGGCTATACCACATGTGCCCAGATTTGCTTTAAACCATACAAAGATCTTTGCAAGCTAATTGAATACATTTTTCAAGGTTTTGAATTATATGCTTCAGGCATCTCAAATCCTTCAGGAATTTTCATGTATATCTCATTATCATGTAACCTATATAGATAGGTTGTAACCGCATCTATCAAATGCAGCTCAAGTCTCTCATAGATAGTGAAACTAATGAGATAACACAATGGTGTTGCATCCATAATAGGTGAGTATGTCTCTTTATTGTCGACATCAGACCTTTGTGAAAAATCTTGTGCAACAAAGTGTGTCTTGTACATTTGTATTTCATTTTTCTCAATTTTTTTCGTACAGAAACCCATCTATAGCCAACGGGTTTGACACCATTCGTTATTTTAAAAATATACCAAAAAACTTCACGCTTGACAAATGAATTCAATTTTGATTGAATTGTTTCTTGCCATTTTAGCCAAAAAAGATTTTGTCAATATTCTGCAACAGATTGAGATTCAAAATCCTCACAATCTTGCATGATGATTGTTTCAACATGCAAGGACATAATTCATCATTATTTTTAATTGATTAGGATTAGTTCCAGTGTCACTTGAATTTTTGGACAGTTCATTATTTTCTTGAGTCTCTGGCTTATTAATTCCTTCAAGGATATAAGAATTACTCAAATCTTGAACTTCCATATGAGACTCTTTCATAGTGGTATCTTGATAAATTTATTTTATTTTTTTAGAATTTCGTTATCTTAGAATTTAATGAACTACCACGCTTCAAAAGAAAATAGATTCATAAGTTCAGTACCTTATATAAAATTCACTTGTGTAAGAAATATTCGATCAAATAAAATGTACGAATGAGTTGATTAAAAACAATTTACAGATAAAAAATGGCAAAAAAAAAAAAACATCCGCTCCTCTTTTCTATCTTGCATTTATAGTATTTTTGTCGCGTGCTTTGGACTAATTAGCTATGACACTAGTGGATAATCCTACAGGGACATCAATTCAAATTGGAACATTCTCTGCAGAAATAATGTAATTTAGTATTTTTTTTTTCAAATAAAAAATACATCTGGCCTTTGATTTGTAATTTTCTACAAATAGAAATATATGAGTTAAGATGAGATAATGATGGATTACTCCATAAAAATTTTCTTTTGATTTCACTTTTTTCTCCCCCTAATTTTGAAAAAAATATCTCATTAAATCCATAATTTACAAATCAAGCAGTGAACATATCTCCAGTTAATGGTTCAAGGTAGAGAATAATGGAGGGTGGTTCAAACCTAACATATATTTCTAACCTTCTTTAGGGATCTATATTGATACGATATGGTGGTGCTACAGTCACATATATAGTGCATTCAAAAATTCGTAGGTTGAATAATA
This sequence comes from Withania somnifera, assembly GCA_039654485.1. Taxonomy (NCBI): domain Eukaryota; kingdom Viridiplantae; phylum Streptophyta; class Magnoliopsida; order Solanales; family Solanaceae; genus Withania; species Withania somnifera. Next base: position 7,322 of record JBDJHY010168108.1, on the reverse strand, counting down.
GGTTCTTCCCCAAAAGTCAATTGCAATGGAAAAAAATTATAAAAACTTGTCGGTCTAAGACGACCAAGTGTTGCCGTAATCAGAATTGCATGACCCCAAACAAAAGTAGGCAACTTAGTTTTTATAAGCGGTGGTCTTGTATCAATTACATACATTTAATTAATAATTCAGCAAGGGCATTTTGAGGGTAAATATGAATTATAGGATGTTCAACTTTTATCTTAATTAATAAACAATAATTATTAAATGTTTGGGATGAAAAATGTACAACATTATCAAGGCGAATAGAGTTGATTTAATTATCAGGAAATTAAACCCGTAATTGAATTATTTGTGCCAATAATTTTGTAACTGACAAGTTACAAGAAGACAGAAGGCATCACAAGACAATCTAAAAGAAGAATTTATTAAGACCATAAAATATCTAAAAGTCATATATTTAATGAACTTGTGGTTTTAAATTAAACTTTATTCATAATGAACTTTATTAATATGATTAAAAAATAAAAAAATATATAAAAAATACTATTCATGAAATCAACTACTTTTACGTAAATTTGTTTATTAACTAAAATCACTTGCAATTTTTTTAAATGCATAATTCATTCCTCCATGGACACCTGCCCCACTTGTAAAAAAATCTGCTACATCCCAACGTGCGATATCAACATGATTTTCAAACACTTAATTAGCCTCAGAATTTTCGCATAGGATGGTGTGCGTATCTCATTCACTTTGGAAAGTGGTGTACATGATTTTTCATCAACAAATCATTATTTTGGTTAGCCACTAGAAGATGAGAAATCAATTCAAAATACTTGTTGAATCATTTCTCTCGATATTGTTGCTGTAAGAGTACATTCGAGCATAGAAAGTGGAGGGAGTTTTTTCCATCATATCAACATCATTAATAGTCTCTCCATAAAGTTTCAATTAAGAAGTAAATTCTAAATATGACAGAATTCTACTCATGCACAGACTTATAGTCTTGAAATCTCAAATGTCTTCAATCATATCGTGCTTTTGGATGAATGACCATTTTTAAGTGGTCATATATTTTTTTTAGGCCATTTCACAAAATAAGTGGATTCTTAACAGTAAGCTATTCAAGTTTTAGAATTTTGTTAAGATGATGACATAAGAACATCATGGCCTTAACATGAATTTGTTTTGATGTTGTATTTTAATTTTTAATGGTGTCTCCAAGTTCCATTGCATTCAAGTGAATTTCAGCATCTAAAATCCATGAAAGGTAGTTCTTGCTCAATTTGAACTCAAATTTTGTAAGATTATCAGTCATATTAAATGAAAGAAAAATTAATACCTTAGCCTTTGAATTTTGAGACAGTAGAGTTTCGTCATGATAACATGTTATACAAATAATAAAGTAAAAATTAAAATATTTTAGGGGAGAAGAGAGAAGAGAATTATTTCTGTTGTGTTAGATGATTTACAACGAAGACAATAATTTTTCTCCAAAAGATGTCTATATTTTAACTTGATAAATATTCGTAACAACTTAATAGACATTCACAATAACTTTATAGACATTTACAAAATTTTTATCTATCATTTATAACAATTAATATTATTTTAAATGTGTAAAAATTTAAGCTTATCTCTGGGATAAGACTTTTAGCACGATGAACAAGTAATATAAGTGGAAGATTCATTTCAAAACTCTTTTTTCCATCAAATAAAGAGAGACGCTTAAGAGAGTCAACACCAACTCATACCTTTGCAGACCGTCGAGACTCTCTCATCTCTCTCCCCCAGTCATCTTCCAAGTGAGGAATTTTCCTTCCTCACTCCGTTCCTCCTAATCGGAATATCAGAACCGGACTCTATAATAATGAAGGAGGATTTGTCTATGGACATTGATCCTCCGTTCAACGAGAATCTCGCTACTGCTGAAGATTGGCGGAAAGCTCTTAGCAAAGTAGTTCCTGCTGTTGTTGTGCTACGTATAACTGCTTGCCGAGCATTTGATACTGAATCTGCCGGTGTTAGTTCGGCGACCGGATTTGTTGTTGATAAGCGTCGTGGAATTATACTCACGAATCGTCATGTTGTTAAACCTGGTGATCAAAATCCTTCATTTTTCTAGAATTACTCTTAATATTTTATATATGTATACTTTAATTTGGCTTTAATTAGCATCCAAATGACATACGTCCTAGATGGGGACATGTAGTACGGGTAAGTTTGAGTGCTTATTTGTGTATGCTTGAAGTAGAAGAACAGAAGTAGAAGAACAGGGTATAAATGCCGATTGAGGTCAATTTAAAGGACATGCTTATATATTATGCTTTCTTCTGTTTCGTAGTGACTAAATAAGTGGGCGTTTAGCTGTGAAAGCAAAAAGTATTTCAATTTTATTTGGAAAATTTAAAATTATATTGGAATTGTGTTTAATTATACTTTTTGTAATAAATATTTAGAATTTGTGGATAACTTCCTTAACAAATTATGATATATGATTTAAATATGAAATATAATTTAAATGAGATTATTTTTAATAAATAAAAAGATTAAGGTAACTTTGAAAAAGAAAATTATATAAAAGTGAAAAGAATATTTTGTGTGTTTTTCAAATTTTAAATACAATTCAAGATGTGATTTTTAAATAAAATGACTTTTTCTTGAAAAATATGAAAATTCCCTTGGCTAAACGGGTTGTTTGGCGGTGAATTTGACTTAGAAAAGAAAAATTCATAAAATTTGAAGCTTGGTGATTGGAAATTGAAGGTTTTGTAAAATTTTCTTCAAATAACTGTTTCAGTATTCCACTTGAAGTTCAAACAACATTTCACTTGAACTAGTATTAATTTCAGTATTTACAGATACTGTCATTGCTAAACGGACCTTAAGAAAGTATGGCAAATCACCATTCCATTTTATCATATAGGTCGAATTTAGACCAAGAGAGGGATTTTGGGATTCATACTTTGTATTTTGATATATGTATTGTTCATTTGCTTGTAGGACCTGTGATGGCTGAAGCTATGTTTGTGAACCGCGAAGAAATACCAGTTTACCCCATATACAGGGACCCTGTGAGTTCACTTGAGACATCCTCTGTCATGTGACTTTTGCATCTTGTTAATATGCATATCTTTTGGTTACTTCAGCTGTACACCGACACATTAAATTTTACTCGCTGGATACGATTAGGAAGAACTACTTAATGAAAGGGGTAGTGGAAAAATTCGCGGATCTCTAAGCTGTGGGTACACTATTGAGAATTCTTAGACACACTTTCAGTGCCTTGTACAGAAACTGAACTTAATTGAAGTTAGACTATTAGGATATAGAGTGGCATTTCATAGATATCAATCCTGTACTTCTCATTTCTTAGGGTGTGGATGTTCCTTTAGCTGTGTAAATGGAGAAATTCTTGGATATCTTAGCCGTGGGTACGCTATTGAGAATCTTAGAGATACATGTTCAGTTCCTCGTACCAAAAGTGGACCTTTATTAAACTAAGACTATTAGGATTTAATGTGGCATTTCATAGATATCAATCATGTACTTTTTGCTTCTAAGGGTTGTTGATGTTCCTGGTAGCCGTGTGAATCTGCCAAATTGATTGCATAATCTTCAAACTAGAATCAATATCAATGTTAGGCATCTTTGTTAATATTAGGAACAGATTGAATTACAAGTGTGGACTTTTTAGCTTGACAGAAGGGGATAACCGTAAAGAAACCAGTGACATATGTAGAAATTTCAATTGGTTGAAAATGGGGGGTTTTCCTTGTTTTGTGTCAGAAAAGTTACAGATGATGGTATGATCTATTGTATAGGATGCGACTTGGGAGTGGTTGTGTATCTTCTTTTGGGATGCAATTTCTGTAGGTTCACAAAGTTGACTAAGAGTGATGAGGGTAATCCCCTACAATTCCATCGTAGAGTTGAGTCTTCCTAAGGCCCTGAAGTTTGCTATTCTGAAATGCAAGTTATGTGTTCTGAATCTTTTGATAGTGAATCAGGAAAGTGGCATTGTCATACCATTGCATGCTGGTTCAGCAAGCCCTTTCATGTGATTCATTACAGGTTGTACCAGAAAAACGAGCACTAACGTGTCCTTTTAATGGTCAGTTAGATAGACTTGTTTTCTGAACAAACAAATTATAGTTTTTGGCATTTCATGAGATCTCCAAAGAAGATTGTTGTCAAAAGCTCGCTTAAGAGAGCTTAAGGACTAAAGCTAGATTCGAAACAGGCGGAGGGCTTTGTCTCATAGTGAATTGATTCTTGTATACTATTCATCTATACATGGTAATTCTTAGCTAGGAAAAATATATATATACAACCAATCCCTAATTAATACCGAAATATTTACTTCCTAACTAATATTATTTCGAAACACTCCCCCTCAAGTTGGACCATAGATGTTAACCATGCCCAACTTGTTACAAAGATAATCAATTCTAACTCCATTGAGTGCCTTTGTGAAGATATCCCATAATTTTCTCTAGTTTTCATCTAACCTGTAGAAATCAAGTCTAGTTGGATTTTCTCACAAACAAAGTGACAATCAATCTCAATATGCTTAGTTCTCTCATGAAAAACTGGATTGGATGCAATGTGAAGTGTAGCTTGGTTATCACACCATAGCTTGACTGGCATTGAAACCTCGAAGCCTACTTCTTTGAGAAGCTGATATATCCACATGATTTCATACGAAGACTTGGCCATAGCCCTATACTCAGATTCGACACTGGATCGTGACACCACATTTTGTTTCTTACTTTTTCACGAGACCAAGTTTCCACAATATCCAGAAGTTGATTTTTGATCTTCTTTAGATCCTGCCCAATCAACATCTGAGAAACACTCAATCATAGTGTGACCATAATTAGCATACAAAATTCCACGTCCAGGTGCTCCTTTTAAGTAGCATAAAATTTGTTCCACAGCCTTCTAGTGATCGATGGTTGGAGATGCCATATACTGAGTTACCACACTGACAGAATAGGCAATATCTGGTCGAGTCACAGTGAGATAATTCAACTTTCCGACCAGTAGTCTATATCACTCAGGATCTTCCAACAAATCACCATCTTTAGTGAGCTGTATACTAGTAATCATAGGGGTGCTGCATGGTTCAACTCTCAACTTTCCTATTTTAGATAGCATACTTTCTTTGAGACAATAATATTTCCATTCTTACTCCTATTTACTTCAACAAGAAATAACGTAACATTCTTAGGTCTTTAATATGAAACTAAGTGTGAAAAAGGATTTTAGAGATAAAATTCCTGCAGAGTCATTATCAGTAATGACAATATCATCTACATAGTCAACTAATAGGATGATGCCTATATTAGAGTGTTTGTAGAAACAGAGTGATCCGACTTACTTTTATGCATACCAAAAGCTCAACAGCCTGAGTGAACTTGCCAAACCATACATGAGGACTTTGTTTCAAGCCATACAAGGTTTTATGTAGGCGACATACTTTCTTCCCATACTCCCCCTGAGCAATAAAACCGGGTGGTTGCTTTATATAAACTTCTTACTGAAGATCTCCATGAAGAAAAACATTCTTAATACCCAACTGGTGCAACTGCCAGTTATGAGTGACTGCCATGGAAGTAAACAATCTGACATAAGTAAGCTTAGCCACTAGAGAAAGGGTATCAAAATAGTCCACTCCATATGTTTAAGCATATCCCTCAGCAATAAGACGGGCCTTCAGTCTAGCCATAGAGCCATCAGGATTCATTTTTACTGCAAACACCCATTTATATCTGATAGTTGTCCCACAGGCAAATCTGCTAAGGTCTAAGTATCATTATCTTCCAAAGCATACATCTCCTCAATCATGACATTATGCCAACCAGAATGACCTAGAGCTTCAAGAACAGATTTAGGATGGGAACAAAATCTAGAGAGGCAATACAAAAGAGGAAGAAGGAGACAAATGATTATATGACACAAAAGAAGAGATGAGGTACGTACAAGTATGTTTACCTTTCCTGAGAGCAATATGAAGATCATCACTCGGGTTCAGATCTTGTGATGAAGATACTGGCTTATTAGGACATGAAATAGGAGGTTCGAGAACAGGTGCAACAATAGGCTTGGCAGTAGGAGTAGAAGCTCTGGTCGGCGAGTGTAGGTTTGGGTAATGGTCGGTTTGATGGGGTTTGACGGGGTTTGACGAAGAAGTACCCAAGGAATGAATAACTGGATAGATAAACAACTCATTGTTTTCTCATTAAGGAATAGGGTCTGAAGAAAGCTGTGTATTTTCCAAAAAAGTCACATTAGCTGATACAAGATACCTGTTAAGACAAGGACAATAACATGTTAACCCTTTTATACACGAGAATGTCCCAGAAAGATACATTTCTAAGGATTTTGGATCCAGTTTAGTAACTTGGGGTTGAACATCTCTAACAAAACAAGTACAACCAAATATTCTGGGTTCAATGGGAAACAATGCTTTGTTAGGAAAAAGAACAAAGAAAGGAATCTCATTAAACAAAACAGAAAAAGGCATTCTATTAATCAAGAAACAAGTTGTGGCAACAACTTCAGCCCAGAAATATTTGGGAAACTGCATTTGAAATAACAATGATCTGGCAGTTTCAAGAAGGTGTCTATTCTTTCTTTCAGCAACACCATTTTGAGATGGTGTGTCAACACATAATGTTTGGTGAAGGATACCTTTTTGAATCAACCACCTATCCAGCCCACCAACTGACTGGAATCCAACAAGCATTCAATATGAACCCAGTCTAAGAACTAAAGAAAACTTAGCCTACCTGGACGTTGGCGAAAAGCTCCCGCAAGTCGCGCGTATAGCGAATAACCTCAAGAACGCCCAAAACAGCCTGAAACTAGCAGAAACACAATCAACCGGTCAAGAGGGAAACTTTAAGACCCAAATTGCACAATATATATAGGGTTGGAAGTCAGGCCTAAAACAGCCGCGTGGGTACCGCAGCTCAAAAAAATAAAATAATTATACCGACACGAAGGCCTCATCTCAGGGAACACGTATTTCGAATTTGAGCTCATTTGGACCACCGGAGGGTCCTCAATTGGCCAGAATAAGACTATGGAAGAAGTGCAAAAGATTTTCAATAAAAAGAAAGGCAAAGAGAGAGAAAACGACCTCAAAACGAGGCAATACGAACACCTAAATACTCCCCGAGCAACCACCGACAACTCCACAAGAATTAGCACCAAGAACTGATGAGAGAAATGGAATTTGGGAGAGTAAATCAAAATGGGAAAGGAAATAGAAATGCTGGAAGCTGGTATTTGTAGGCACTGGACGCCTTCATCGTGATTGCGTCCAAGTGCCA
>JBDJHY010168080.1:0-12405 GCA_039654485.1 Withania somnifera | reverse complement strand
CACAGACTACGGGGTTTGGTTCTCCTACTGGTGGATAGTAGGTGCCATCATGACTTCGAGAAATCGGGTCATGACAATGTGCCATTAAATCACGATCACATGAGAGGCCTACGCGATCGTGGAGAAGGAACTCACTGTCACCAGTTTTAGGTATTGACAACAAAGTTATAGACAAGAAGGTGTTCCGAATCACCACTCGAAATGCATTTAGAGTTCAATTTATACAAATAAACTACACATGCGCACCCAAAATGACATTCCCTACTCAATGGTGCAGACGAAATCAAAATCCGAGGTCATCTCGGATAAGTGTTGACTAAGTCAACACTTAAGCAAAAAATTTAAGAATTCTCCACCAACACCTTAAAAATGCAACGACAAGTCCATAAATTATACCAACACCTACAATAGCCTAAAATAATTATTCTATAACTGCTGGAATCGTTAGAATTTGGATCCGACACTACGAACACCAAATTACCACTCAAGCTCCACTTTAGGCCTTAAACTTAACTAAAATTCACAAATTGGCATAAATTGCAAACATAAACTCCGAACACACACTTAAGGTCAATTTTCACTTTTCTTGGCATTCCGGAGCTAACAGATCTTTCAAATTTTAATTTCGAGCTTGTATTAAAATAAAGTTGACTTTAATCAACGAGTACATAGTTTTAGGCTTTAAAATAGGCAAACTAAGATATTTCTCAACCGAGTCGCCGGGGATCCAACTACTGGTCCCAGTGTCACGACCTGATTTCACGAATCATGATGACACCTACTATACCACCAGTAGGAGAACCAAACCCTGTAGTACGAAGCCGAAGCAGAGGACTACTACATTACATGCGAAAGTATATCAAAAGTCAAGATAAAATAGTAATTTATGGAAGTCGTATAGAAAGAAATAACCACCCAAAATTCGGTATCAGTAACCTGGCTTTGATACCAAATTGTCACAACCCAATTTTGCGAATCATGATGGTACCTACTATACCACCAGTAGGAGAACCAAACCTCGTAGTTCGAAGCCGAAGTGGAAGACTACTACATTCATGCAAAAGTATATCAAAAGTCAAGATAAAATAGAAATTTGTTGAAGTCATAAAGAATGAAATAACCACCAAAAATCCGGTATCAGTCTCAAACGACCACTAAGTACAAAATGATAAAACTGAAGAAAATATAGTATCAAAATATCTCCGAAATACAATAGAAATCAATAAAAAATAAGTTCGAAGAGAAGCAGGAATAAGTTGGATGCCAAGCTCACCCTGAATCTCTGATATGAATAGAATTCAAACAAACAACTGTCTGTATATCATGAACGAGAACCGATAGCCGGATCTTCACAAGTGCAAGTGTAGTATGAGTACAAGTCACCGAAGCAACGCTTACTCAGTAGGCTTCGAGGGCCCACTGAGCACATAAAAATAATAAAAATAGTAAATAATAGAGTACAAAAAAAAGGGTCACAGAAGCAAATAGTACAATATAGGAAAACTAGCAACTCAAGTACGAAACAAGTGTCACATAGACTGATAGTGCTAGATAATCACATAACAGGATCACAGGAAAAGAAAGAGAACATACCCGACATCCTTGCAATAACATATGTGAAATATAATCCAATAAATAGGAATCAAGAAGATAGGTGTAAAACATGGTCGGTATACCAGTAACCTCAAGTGAAAGGATAATTAAAAGAATAAAAGTATAAAGCACTAATCCCACATAACATGAAACAACGAGTAACCAATAAGAACAGATAAGGAGTAATACGAATAATAAAGTAAAATAATTAAACGCTAACAAGTCCCAATAAGAAACGCAATATACACAAGAACATGCCCACCCATAGGCCCCCCATCCGACCTATGAGAACTGAACAAAACAAGTGCAGAAAAGTAACAAACACATGATCGTCATCAAAACCTCACATCCCACTTTTAGAACCATAATGAATCACAATTGGCACCTTGCCGCACAATAGTGTTATCCCACCGGCATCTAGTGTCTCATATTAATGTTACTTTGCCTGCACATAGTGCCTCATATAAATCATATTGTATCAATAATATTTGCTAGTCGTACTTGGCATGTCAAGGCATTCAACACTGATGTATATATGTTAGTATCACCTATGGTCATCAATAATCACTATCATCATGCTTCAACAACCGCTAGTACCATATGTGTCAAAAAGCTTTACTCACTGCCGTGTGACGACAGTCTCAAGTCCCAACACTGTACTTACTGCCGAACAGAGTCGATCTCAAATCCCAACATTTATCAGTAATAAAATATATGTATATTTCCCTGTGCCGGAAGGTGAAGCCTGGACTAAAACATGTAAAAATAGTGTTAACGGTTGCTCGATACAGTGTCGAGATTAAATCAGTAAAATACAATTACTTATATTATTATTATTGAATTGCTCTCATTTATTTCTTTATACCTTTATAAAAATTTTATCATCAAGTTGTCCACTAGCCATCATGGCTCATAAATCATAAGGTGATACTACCCAATCCCAATGCACTCTCATCGGAGCCTTAGGCACGGTCTCTCCATGTTATGAATGCACAGCATATCAACAACACATATATTAACATATATAATCATAAGATATCCATATCATATGCCCTGCATAGGTATCTATAATCAAATGCTAAGTCTCGACCCCATATCACTCGGGTGTCAACAAATCAATATCAACATAGAACGGATGAAATAACGGTACTAGGGTGCTATATAACCTAGCTACCCAACCCAAAGGATGCTATTTAATACAAGTATTAAAGCTATACACCAAGAGATAGCCACAGAACCTACCTATCGTCCAATGACAAAGCACTGTAATCCACGAATTGTACTTCGACTGACGTCAAACGTTCTCCAAACATTCTAAATCTTGTGTCAATGAATTTTATGCATTAGTACAAGCCTAATGGTGTATTTTATGCTAAGTTCTATGGTTGACACAAAATCAAGCTTAAAACGGGCTTGCGTGCCCGTTTGTCAAAATCGCAAATAATTTCACCATGGGTTTTCCAACGCTCCCAGGAACCTGTGGTCCAAATTTAAGCACAATACAAACACAGGAAGGGCTTCAAATCAGCCCAAATAGATTTGACCCTAACAGGGTCAAAGATTAAATTTTTATGAATTTAACGTTGGAATTATGATGAATTAAAGATCTTAGGAGCAATGTATATATAATTAATGAAGAATTATATGAAAGTAATGGAATTATTGGATGATTTTGTCAACCTCAACTATTCGTTCCATTAATGGTGGAATTTAAGAAAATAAGGAAGAAGAAGAGGAGAAAACATACCTAAATATGTGTAGAAATCGATGAGAAACATTGAAGAGAATTTTTTTGGACTTGGAATGGTGTTTGGGAAGATTGTATTTCCCTAGAACTAAAGGAATCGCGTTTTTGGTTGAAGAAAAATGAAAAATGATTGTTGTAGGACTTTATATTGCTAGTCGCGGCACACCGCAATCGCGTTATGAAGGTGCGATCGTGCTTCAGGAAATGCTGGCATTTATTGAGATCGTGCTGACTAGGCATGATTACATAGAAGGAAGAAAAGATTTGTTAACGCGATCGCACTGGCCACAGTAGCCGCGCTTAATGCCCTGCACCTGCACCAAATACAGGTGTCAGTTGCAATTTTTTCCAGATTTCATACTAGGGGGTTTGGGGATCAAATAGAGTCTAATTTTGACAATCCAAAAATGCAAACAGCATGGAAATGACATTTCGGAATCAATAAAATTGAAAAAACTAAAATCCAAGGTCGTTTACTAAAAATGGCCCACAAACCAAAAGTAGCTAAAAGCGCATTTCTCCACCAACACCTCTAAAATGCAACGACAAGTTCAAAAATTATACCAACACCTCACCTAGCCTAAATTCATCATTTCAAAGCTGTTGGAAGCATTAGAATTCCATTCTAACATTCCAAATATCAAACTACCACTCAAGCTCTTTTTTAGGCTTTAAGCTTAACTAAAATTCACAATTTCGCATAACTTGCAAACGGAATCTCCAAAACACAAACTTAAGGTCAATCTTGACTTTGTTTGGTATTCTGGAGCTAATGAAATTGTCAAAATTAAATTTCAAGATCGTCTCAAAGGAAAGTTGACTTTGGTTAATGAGTACTTAGTTTTAGGCTCTAAAACAGGTAATTTGAGATATTTCTCAACTGGGTCTTCAGGGATTCGAACAGTCGGTCCCAACAAGTCATAAATGACTTAGGAAAACTACCAAACTGCTCTATAATTCAAAATATTTTGTATTTATGATAACTGACCATGAGGGTCATTACACTTTCCTGCTTTCGAGTTGGGATTATATAGATTTATCGATGAAGTTATCTTTGATGCTTAATTCTCTTTTTGGTTCCATTTTTGATGATTTGTAGTTGAGTTTTCCTAACTTACCTAACTATCTTTCCATCTTAGGGATATTCTTGTCTTTGGGTTATTGAGTTAGGAACGAGCACTAGGCAAGTACTTGTTTCCCCATGTCATTTGACTTTTGTTGAGTTAATAGAATTTAAGGTTTAGTTTAGGAATATGTTAAGTGTTTTTAGATACATGTGGTGATTCTATCCATGTGTGCTTCTATGTAGATTGTTCTTTAGTATTGGATCGAAGGTGTCGATCCTAGAATTCATTTTTCTCATGTTTTTTGTAGATCTCGCTCATTTGTGCTATGGTCAATTGGTGTATGATCATCAGTTCAGGTTAGTATCCTTGGTTTTTGCTTGAGTGGGGGTTGTATATTGAGAGAATATGTTCTACTCACTTTGATTCATCACATCATAGTGGCGCAACGGAAGTGTAGTTACCATTTAGAGGTCTAAAAAGTGTGTGTTTTTTATTGGACTGATCTCTCCATATAAGGTTCATCAATAGACATACTTGATAGTGTAATTTCATTATCTTATCGAGGTGTCCTCTTTAGTTGCGATGTCATCTACTTGTGTGCTTGATTTGAGGAAAAAGACATAATTTTTTTATCATTTTTATCTTATATTTAGTATTTTTATTTATATTTTTGAGTTTTAATTTTATGGCTTCGTTTTATGTTGGGAAATATTTTTATATTGGATATCTTTATATGTAGGATTAAATTGTGTGACGCTGGAGAATTTTTGAGAAAAAATAATTAAATATGAGAAGGTTACATATGAAAATCAATTAGACAACTTAATGGATTAAATTTATTAAAATATTTTAAAGTGAACTTTTTCAACCAAAGTTTCTACTGAATCGTGTTCCAACATAACACTTGTCAAAGGAAAAGATGGTAACCATGATTTGATTGGTTGTTCGTGTTCAGTTTGAATTTGGTTTTCCTAGTCGATTTTGGACTCAATTATTTTATTTGGGTCTTTTTCCTATACCTATATATATTACATAAAAATAGTTTTTACAAAAAATTGAACATACAATTTTATCACAATATTGAACATTGGATTTTTATAAAAATATAGAGAGCTGCCATGGAAGCCTTAAATAAAATGTTCTTTTCTTCTTCAACTTTATTTATTTATTATTAAGTTGCTCAATTGTTTTAAGCATTTTTATTATGATTTCTTCTTTGAATCCTTATATTTTTGTTGCAAGCATGAGTAGCTAAATACTAAAACTAGGGTTCTGGGAACTAGGATATATTGACACGGTACTTTTAGTATAATTAACATTTCTTCAACAGTGTGGTGCATGTATTGTAAGGTTCTTTGATTTGATTGATTTAGTGCGGTTGAAAACATTAAGAAGTTGCTTGTATTGTTTACTTTCCTTGGAGGGAGATTATATTAGGAAAATAATACTACAATAGATATTTGAAGGTTCCATATAATAAACCTGAGACCTAGCAGAGATGGTTAAATTCGAGATCAATAATCGGGGTTGGTATGGAACTCACTATGTGACTAGTGGAGATTAGTGTAAAGTCACCTGATTAGGGTCTGATGGAGTTTGGGTTAAGTTAACCTATAGATATTGCATGCATAACATCAGGATAGAACACTAGTACCGAACACTTATGGAGTTAAGATGTTATAGGGGGAACACATTCCTGGTATCTCACCGTTATTGATCACAACCTCAATTCTTTTTCTTTTTTTTTTTTTGTGAATTGTTTAAAATATTGAAGTTGAAGTAAACCCATAAATTAACTTTCTTTAATTCTTCTCTTTGAATATATTAGCTACAACTAAGTAAAAGTACTAGTAGACTTATTTACACCACATTCCCATTAGAATTGTCACTACCTTGGGTTGGGTTTTATATTTGACAACGTCCTCTTTATTATTCTTAATTTAGTATAGTTTTGTGAAAGTTTTCTCTACTTCATTGACTAGTTAAATAGTAGGCAATCTGATATGGTTCTGGGTTGTCTTAGTTCTTCGATCTAGTTATTGTCCCATTAGTCGGGGATTGGTATTTTAGGGTACCTATGGTCTGTTTTTTTTATTTCAGTTGCAAGGAGAGAATGGGTATATATCTAGAAGGATTAACAGTTCTTTTAAGCCTTGGATTCATTTCTAATTTAGGGGATTGTGATTTCAAGTTGCAAAAAATGAGGTAATTAGTTTATTTATCGTCTTCAAGGTTTAATTATAGATCGATGTTGGATTTTTAATATATTAGTGATCAAATTATACTCCTACTAGGATTTTTTTAGGTGACACTTATTATTAGGTTGTTTCAATTTAATCGACCAATACAAGTTACTATGAGAATTTTTTAGGCCTTCTACCATATGGTGTGATTGTTTAATTTTTTGCTACGGATGTGTAGTTGGTTAAGTGATTTCCTTATCTGTGTTTTGTTTATATTTCATATGGTTTAGTTCCTATTTTTTGCTTCTATTGGGAATCGGTTCTTGTCTCTTTTTCAATTTGCATTGTGGCATTGTTTTTTTTGTTGAGTGAGAGGTATTCCGAGAAGAATTTGTTTAGTTTCGATGGTGTTTTTAGCATATGTGTGAGAGCCTGTGATTTTGGGTAATTTGTGATTTGTGAGTTTCTTACAGTTGATGTCTCGTGTTAGAGTTCCCTTGCCTTAAGAGCCCTTTAAGTGGACGAGCAGGTCTTATGTAGTGTGTTTACCCTATCTCAAAGTATTATGCCTTTCTATCAACATTTCTATGGACTTTTAGGGATGAAAGTTTGTATAGTAGTGGATGTTATATTGACCCTTTAGGTGATTTTTGCATTCTTCATTCTTTCTTTAATCTTAGAGCTTTCCTGGAGCGGCCCTAAGCCATTTATTACTTTTTTAGACCGGTGGTTAAATTTCCAAGTCGTTCATTTAGTTATTAAGTCTTCCTCCCTATTTTTGAAGCATTAACTTTTGATATCAATGATTGTTTTAACATTCTTTTTATAATACCACATAATCGAATACTAGTAGTTTTATTAGCTCCAAAATATAAATTTTGATCTAGATAGAAACTTTGTTTGGGTCTAGGAGCATTCGATGTGATTTTAGTTCAACAATATAATAGTTAGCAGGGAGAAAAAAGTTTTACTCCTCCGAACATTCGATTAAGATTATCTCTTTTAGCCTTTATGATTATTCCATTAGTTCTTGAATGTGTTTAACAGTCGGAATTTTGAGTCCTCCTTCGCCTTCTAAAGTTTTGACCATCAATTTCTAATGGTACTAGCTAAGGTAATAATCTCATATTGGTATTTGGATAGTACCATTAGATGTATATATAAATTTTTAAACCAACATAAAAGATAAATTGTCGTATTTCATGTCTATATGAGGAAGTTATGCCCTTTTTTAATGAAATCTAGTGTTCCTGCTTATTCTTTGATGATACAAAAAGTCAGTAACACCTAAAGACTCACAAGTGGGAAATGGACCACATGTGCAAAAAGTTTGTAGGTGTGGAATTGGGGTCTGTTGGTGCGAAGATCATTGAGTATTTAAACCTTAGACTGCATTCTTTCACTAAAAATGATTTTTGGGAGCTAGGAAGCTCTGATTGGGGTGAGTTTTATTGCGTTTTTTCATAATTATAGTGGATACCCGTTCTAAACTAGTGTTGATCTTTTCCTAAGCTTACCCAACTGACTTTTCTTATTCTTACTTAAATATTATGATCTTTTCCTAGAGTCCTAAATTTATGGGTATCGTTGGATTTATTTTAATGTATATATTATCATTTTTCTAGTTTCGTGATCATTTGGATTCATTAGAGTTTTTTGAGTTATTGGAGCTGTTGGGACACTTCCTTCCGATATATATGAGCTTATCATTCAAAGACAAGTGGGCTATGACTTATTTATCTTTGTTTGGGCTTATGTTTTAATTTAAAATACAAACTAACATCCTTCAGTTGGGAACTTATACGATTGATACCCTTGACCCTATCTTCTACTTTAGTCTGCTTCTTGGTTTATACTTTGGTGTTGTATTCGCGGTTGTAGATTATCCTATAACCCTTTGTGGTCTTTATTAACTCTGAAACGTAGATGGTATGATTAGTTGAAATATCCATGAGTCCCGGAAATAGTTGACAATTTATTATGTGTCTTACTGATTTCGCACCTGTGAAGGGCTGGTTAGACCTTCTGTGATCTATTTGTTTTGAATGTGCATGCCATCATCAGGAAATGTTGATTTTTATACATTAGTTTCTACTAAAGTTATGGTCGAGGGCCCATTATCATGATTTTGAAATATGGCATGGCCTTGAAGTTCCATTTTCGAATATTGATGACTGGCTATGAGGCTATAAGATTTTTATAGTTAAACTTGACCACAAATATTTTGATATTACTAGCTAATACAAATATTCAATTGGTTTGTAGAAATGGATTCTTTATCTAAAAGGGTTGTTTCATGGTTTTCTTAAATTATTTTAGACCCACTTGTTGATTGATCACTTAGTACTCCTATTTATCTGACTTTTTTAGTTTAGTCCTTAAAACCTAGCTTTGAATACTAAGACCTTTCTAGAACTTACAACTTCAACCTAATGTTGGATGTTGAGTGTTAGCCATTACTTGATATTTGACCCCATGATGCTTTGGAAAGGATATTGAATTTTTACTAATGTTAGACCTAGTTATGCCTAAGCATATGCAATGAGACCTTATGTTTGACAGTTATGATATACTAATTATGAAACTAAAAGATAGTAAGTGGGGAGGCCCTCTTGGTCCTTTCTAATTAGAACAACAGTTGGTAGTGTGGTGCTTTCCAATGACTTACATGGGTCCCTCCTTCATTAGCCATAGAGCCCGAAGTGGGTTCGAACAATATCGAGAGACTTGGTACAATATCGAGAGACTTGGTACCATTGCATCATGTCTATATTATTTTCTACACTTATTTTCTTGAATGTACCTTCAGGTAGTATTGGATGTCAGTGGGTGAGCCTAACTTGTTTGTACATTCTAGTAGTATGGGTTGGCAGCGGCTCATATCTGTTTATTTATTTATTTTTGTATTAATTGATTGTTATTTCCTTTTCTTTTACTCATGACTTTATTTAGAGGTTATTTTTTTACTAACCTTGCCTAGTTATTCTTTTTATGTGTGAGTTTCTAGTTGATTATGCCTTCTTCTCTCATCTATAATTGAGGTTACTCCGTTACACCTCCCTTTTCTATTCTCTTTACTATATTATCTATTTTTAAGACCCAGGTATGTATTACTTCTCTAAATATGTTTTCCTATCATTATTTTTAGCTAGCTCCATTTATTATTTCTAAGTTGGTTCCATTTTATCTGTAGCTAGACTTACTTGTTTATATTTATTCTCTTTGTCTTCTGTGACTTATTTACTCTTTATCTGTAATTTTCTTCTTTTATTCCTTATATGGCCTTGTTTTCCAATTATGCCTACTACTACCTTATTCCTTTGCATCTTGGTACTCATACTACACTTTACATCTCCTGGTAATGATTCTTGTATGAGTGGGCGGTGTGATTTATATGTTCATGCTGCTATCTAGATTCTACGTTGAAGGGTGATCTTTAGCATTCGATATCTCACTTTATCTTTCCTCTTAGATTACTTGTTTATTATCTTTTATTCCGAAAAAAAATGATGTATTTATTCAAACACCAGATGCTTTTCTTAGTGACTCATGTACTAGAATACTGAATTTTGCATATTTCATTTAGTATTAAATTTTTGTGAGTCCATTCCTTATCGGGCTATCTCTATCCCCCCTTTTTACTTTTTTCTGTTTCTTTATGTTCTTGTTATATGGTTAGCCTATGGTGGGTTGTATGTTCCCTTGTGACTGGAGAAATTGGTTCGTGATAGTTAGTTGTTGCTTTATTGACATTATGTCCTTGTGTGACTTTAGTTAGATTGATAGTTTTCTTGTTGATGTTATTCCCACGAGTCCTTTTTCTTGTTTCTTGTGTGTAATTGTGACCTTCTTTATATATGTCATTAAAATAAAAGGGCCAAAAATGTAATTCCAAGCATTATAAAGATATTGAGTTATAAGTGAAAATGAAAGGGTCGAGGTTTGATTCTCATTATTGTCATAATTGTTTTTTATAAAGTGAAAGGCAAGGGATGAATCATAATTTTTTGAATTTTCATGATATTGATTCTAATGTGAAATGCAAGGGCTGGAGTATGATTTTCAACATTGTCGTGAGACTAATTATAAAGTAAAAGGATAGGGCCGATGTGTAATTCCATCATCGTCATGATATTGATATATGATTCTAGATTTAAGGGTTGAGGTGTGATTTATGATATTTTTATGATACTGGGTTTTTAGATAGAAGCACCTACAGATATGTTATTCCCAGTGTTGTTAGGACACGATCTACTTTGGTCTATTCTTTCAGAACTTATTTCTTTGCAATGTAAAATATACCCTTGTTTTCATGTATAAACTTTTTCATTGTGAACTTATAGGGGTAGCAAGATTCCTTAACCTAGTTAGTAGTAAAACAAACGGCATTCTCCCATATTCATAGATTAACTTGAGAAGATATTTATGCACTTAAATAGACTAGTGACTTGTACCTGAGGATTGTGAATTGGTTCACAATATTACACCTTTACTATAATCTAGCCCACATGTCTATTTATCGACATTGTAAAGTGTATCCTTCCTATCGCGGGTGGACTTGTGTGTTGGGGACTGAGTTGAGTGCTAAAGGATGGTATGTATTAGTTTTACATGATAATAATATATATTTGTTTAGCAAATAATTATGTACTGGTTATGAGTAACGTACTGATATTGTTCTAGTCATTTCAGAATCTATCCTATAAGTCCATATATCGGCATCGTCCGATGAACCCTTCTTATCTTTGGTGGACTTGTGTGTTAGGGACTGACATGGATGTTAGACTTGAGTATATTTAATTTATACCACATTCTATTCCTTTTATAATCCTATTCATGATTCAATTTATCTGTAGTGTTAGATGTGCCTTTCTAATCATAGGTGGACGTATGTATTGGAGATTGATATGCGTTACAACGGACTCCCTCAAAGAGTATGTGATACAACTAATGGGGTTTTCCCAAGAGTTGTAATTTGAATCGACTAGGGAGGGATACACATGGTATATTCTGAGGGTGAGATCTTAATATTTGTAATTTGTTTTGACTCCAGGTATCTTATTGGTTTTGGTACTTATCAGTTGAAATGTATAATGAGGAAATATTAGTACTTTACTATGATGATAGTCCATGGGACTTTGTGTTGATACTTCATTAGCTGAATGTATATCATTAATGTTTGTTTCGACTAAGTATCTAGCATTATTGTTGTTATTCCTGATGTCCTGTATCTGTCATTCTGACTATTGCATTGTGATATTTCTTGTAGCTCGGTGTCATAGGAGGATTGTAGTTGGGGTGTCAGGCTAGTGGTGCTCATCACCACATTGTTTTACATCAATCTAGGGATACTGAGTACACATTATTTTATTTTTGTACTCCCTCCCATTATTTTCTACACTAGTGTAGGTTGTGAGCCCAGATTAGCTAGATTTGTCCTCCCTTAGATTGTAGTCCGGGGATAACTTTCAAGAGATATAAAAGTAGTTGCTTGTATTCCATCATGTGCCATGGAATTTCCATATATATGTTTTCATTTTTGTTTTATTATTAATTGGATATATTTAAGACTATTTTATTGTATCACACTTGTATTTCTTATTAGTGGCTTGTAGACGGTGATTCCAAATTTTTTGATATATATATATATATATATCAATTCCCCAAGTCTACATCCTAGATTGTACACAATGTTAAGGACCTATAAGGACCCTCAACTAACCCTATGTATCTAGCATATCTACAAAACTATGTAGAAAATAAGACAGAAAGAAAAATATGACTCGACTCGACTCGACTAACTAAGTCAGAACTA
>JBDJHY010168060.1:0-10259 GCA_039654485.1 Withania somnifera | reverse complement strand
AGGGTATGAGTTAGGCTGATTAATATCTTTGACTCAAATCTTTTGTATATATCTTAATAAATTACTTATACATAAAATTATTGATTTAAAATCTAAGTAACTCAAAAAAGTTAAAACCATGAACAGAATAATTTTCAGATCTTGAATTCACGTTTGTGTACAAGAGCTAGATCAAAAAACATATTTTTATACTCCATAACACCTAATGGGTGGTTTATGACCATTTTATTTTTCTTCATAATTACATTATATTATTTGCGATTTATTGGTGTGGGTGGCTCAGATATCAAGGTGGTCGGATGAGAATTATGGAAATTTTCATTTTGGAAGGTAGAAAAATTAATATGGTTGACCAAAGTCCACATTTCTTGAAGACGAGTTTGAAATGAAATTCTAATAGTTCCTTTAGGCTTGAAACGTCATTTTTCGGTTAGTTGAATCTTTGGTTTGAGTCTCGAGGCTTTCAAATTGATTTTGTGTTGTTGGATGATAATTTAAAAGTTTCCAAGTAAAAGGTTCAACTCGGTAAACATTTGGTCAAGATAACTTTGGATCAATATTTTGATGGTTTCAGTGGATCTGCAATATTGTTTTCAGTTTTGTAGCATATATCAATTGTATTCACGGGGTTCCAATGAAACCCAATGATTCGGTTAGAGATTTTTGGCATTAATTTCAGCGGCCGGTTTTGCTTTCAATTAATGCTAGTAATCCATTCAATTTTGGCATTCACGATTTGACCTGGGGGGGAGTAGGGAGGGGAAGAGGGGTTCAAATGGGAGGATAGGGGCCGTTCATGAAGCCTATCCGTTCATGAAGGTTTAAGCAGTTCTGAATATAATTACTCTGCCCGCCCATTACCGTGTCTTTGCGTGTTTTCTGCATTTAGAGATTTCCTGTAGCTGCCCAAGTAGTTTATGGCTTATTGGGACCGATAGTTTGATTTTCTAGAATTTCTATCGTGTTTATTTCAATTTCCCCATTTAGGAGTTTTAATTTTAGAATTAGTTAATCTGAGAATAAATTTTTTTGGTCTAGAGGGACTCTTTGTTTAGGTCGGACGACTTTTAGTTATGTGTTTTCCCGTGAGAAAGGATAACAATTGAATATTTATAATAATCTGGTTTTAGATTTTAAAATGGTTCCATTTCTTTCAGGGTAATTCTTGTATAATTCTAGCATAAAGTTTGCATTTCTTAATTCTGCAGGCTAATATCTCACTCATTTCTTATCGAATTAATCCCAAACTTGAACCCGTTCCTTGAGGTGAGCTATATGCATAGATATGTTTATTTTTCTTTTTCAGGCTGCAAGGCCCATGGTCCCGTGTTTAGCCCAAAATCTGAGCCGAGCTTTTATATAGCAATATTTGTCTCATTCCTCATATTTTGACTTGTACTTCGTAAATTTAATAGTTTCAAACTCGATCGGACTATTCTGTGAAGTTCTAAGTTTTGGCTTCCTGCTTGGACTTGGATATCTTCATTAGCGTCCAAGTAGGTTACAACTTGCCTTGTCTCTAACTGTACACATGTGTGGTATTTATGATGAGACTAACTAGTGTGTATTCAGGATGTAAGATTGGTATCATCAGCTTATGTTACTTTATTTCTTCGTTCTACTTCCTTGGCTTTGCAATTGTGTAGTTATCGGCCTGCATGTAATCTTGTGAGTTTTAATGTGATTATATCCAGGGTTCTTTTCTCGGTCTCCCTTAGTTATTGTATTGTTGTGAGTGAGACCTTTTAGATTATTCGATTGAGTATGTTGTTGGTCCCTAAACCCTAGATGAAGCAGGTTTAGGTAGAATTCTTATTGTATATATCTTCCTGAACATTATTACTTGATAAATTATTTATATGTCTATCTTGACCTATCCATGACTATAAGTAGCATACCTTAGACCTGTTAATGTTAATGTCAAATTATTTATTGGTCTCGGGCTATATTACGACCCTTTGCATATTTCAGTTGAGATTCTGCACTATAGACCCATATTGGGTATTTTTGGGCTTTTGCTCTATTGAGACCATATTTGTTGGTGGCCTTTGGATGATCTAGACTATATTGAAATATTGTAGTCTTAGTTCTGTGTTGCGAGCATGCATTGGTTAGATGAAACGAGTAAAGACTATACACTGAAATAAACTACTTAATAATATATTAATTAATTGAGATTTTTATCATACTGACACTACAAAGAGTTTTTCTATTTTATACATATACTTTCCACTATGATATGGAACTATTTTCTTAAGAGATGAGAAAAATCATCTCAAAATAGGAAAATGATTTTTATATTATACTTATATCTTCCATAAATTCCAAACAGTATTGGGCTCTTTTCTCACATGGCTAAACCTTATTTTCCAAAAGTCATTGATGATACTAAGATTGCCCAAGTGGTGGTACTATAGATTTTTGACTAAGATATTATATACGAGCTAAGCTCGGATTTTTTCATCTCTATCATGATGGTATGAGTATTATGAGGATTGACATGTGGCAGGTTGTATCCCATAGAACTTACCGTGTGGGTTGCTGCGTGAGCCTAGAAGTATTCAGATGTGGTTTTCGTGGGTCCCTCCTTGTGAGCTATAGTGCCAAAGGAGGAGTGTGAAGGTATACTACCATGGGTCATTTACTTTCCAGCACCCCTTATATCACATATGTTCTCATTTGGTTAATCCTTCGGGCTTAAGGGAGAAGTCACATTGGGTTCTTGGTTTCTTATTTCTACCTATTTGTAGGATGGTTGCTAGTTAGGTTTTTGTTGTATTTCTTTTATTATGTGTACCCTCTGGTCCTTCGGAGGGGGAAGGGGGGGCTATTTGGGTTCTACTTACTTTACCTACCTTTTTAGTATTCCATTATATGTGGCTATGGTAGTTGGTATTATTGTGCTTCCTCTTACATCCGTTATCATAGTAGTTGTTAGCCTGTTCCTTAGCTGGCTGTAGCATTTGAGCTCCATGTATGTGTCGTGATGTCTTTGACTTTACCTTCATCGCTAGTTTTCTTTTGATGTTTGTGTATCTATGGTTTTACCTTATTTACTCTAGCCATGTATGTTAGCTCGAAGAAGTTAGTTGTCGATTATACCATATTAACTTTATGCTCTAGTCGTATCTCCTCTTTTATCGTGGTTTAGTTGGTGGCTCAGGTGCATGGACTCTCTTCTCGGTTATTCAACTCATTAGATAGTATCTTCAGTAAACTCTTTCGCATGTTGCCTTCCAGTATATATTAACTTTCCTTGTTTATTCTTTCCTTCTTAGAACTCTTTATTACTATTATTCCCTTATTATCCTTCCTATTAGTGTATTTCACTGTTTCATTATTTGTATCTTATGCATGCTCGGCCGGCCTATGATACCTACTGGGTACCCATTGTTATTGGTACTCATACTATAATTCTTTAGTTTTTTTGTGATTCAGGATCTATTGTAGGTTATCTTGAGGACTATGCTCCTGCTAAGTCACATTTTGAAAGTCTTCAAAGGATATAGTGAGCTCATGGAGTTTGGGCAGACCTTCTCCATTAGCTGAAACTCTACTTGCATTTGTAATCAGAGATGACTTTTATCTTGTATTATTTAGAGCAGTTGTTATATGTCTTGTATAAATATGCTTTCTGTACCACTTATACTAATTCTAGGGTATATTTGTTATTCATATTTTTTGGTTTTGTTTCCTTCTCCTCTTCTTTAGCTTCTCTCTTGTTGTGCTTCAACGTACAACCCATTGCTTTCCACTTTGGACTAAGGTAATAGGCTTGCCTACAAGTGAGATTTGGTAGACGCCATCGTAACCCTAGTTTGGGTTGTGATGTGTTTGGGCCACATTGGCCCGTTCGTTGTTATAGCTTTGCATTCGAAAAAATAACATGATTAAAGATTTAAAAGTTATTTTTAAATTTAGACCCCATAACTCAATTTTGGAAGCTTTCAAAATCATTTTGTTCCATTCAAAGGGGATTTTGGAGATTTCTTAGTTGGATGAGTTCCTAAAATAATTATTTTAACATTCTCCAATACTTTTTAAGAATATTTAAGACTTTCTGACAAAGTTAGAAATAGTCTTTAATTATTTGAACTCAAATTTTTATTAAATTTTATTTTTAAGTCCTTGAGTTAAGGGTAACATGAAAATAAATAAAATTTCAATTTTTCCTTTGAGCGCTCGAGTTTGACTTTTGCGACCCTAAGGAAAAATTTAATAATATGAATGCCTACATATTCAATTTCTTATGTAAAATATGTATTTGGTTATATCGAGCTCGTTCAGAGGCTCTCTAAAAAAGGAAGTCTAAAGTTTGACCTTTTAGGTTTTGTTTAAGGAAAGGTTAGACTTTTTATGACTCTTTTCAGAGTATTTATGTGCAAATTGATTGAAAATGGGAGTAATGGTCATATAGGTAAGAAAATGAGCATCTATGCTGGTACTAGTATTATATAATGGGTTAAAGTAAATAACTGAAGTTCTATTCTTGTCTTTATTGACATATATGATTATGTGAGCTCAACTTATGTTAAATCATTGGTAAAATATATACACTCACACTGTTAAATGCAAAAGTGATTCATGTTTGAATAATAACTTATATTCCATGTTGGGGAAGGCATTCAAGTATTAGTTATCTAATTGAAACATAGTTATTATTTATATGTTGAAATCATGGCAAATGATGAGGCTACTTGAATTTGATTAATCGATTTTCCTAGGAGGAATGATGTTGAAATTTACATATCTTATGATTGTTTCCTGACTAGGGAACATTCTCTTTATCATTTGTGATATCTTGTTTTCCTATGTTTTAAATATTTTCATTATATTTCATGTGTTTTCTTATGCAATTTATTTGTTGGATCACATGGTTCTACTCTAAGAGCCAGAGTTGTAGGATCCAGAAGGGTGTTAAGATATAGTGATGAGGTAATATTCGATGGCCTTTAGGCTGATTCGAATGAAGTAAAAATATAGCGATAAGGTTGAATTGTGATACTCGTCAAGGGGTGAAGTTGCAGAATAAGATATTTATTTAATACTATATTCTATTCTTAGAGGGTTGGAATGGTTAGATCTACAGGAATATGTAGACCTTGTGAGTCTTGTATAGGACCCCCACAATCCAACAGAGGAACAGAGTGTGTACCCATCTTAACCCGATTGAAGCGATCAAGAAATTCCTCCCCTAGAAAAAGTATTTGAATATCTTCTATTTCCTTTTCATTACAAAATAAAGGAGAAAGAACTACTTTTATCCATTTCAAGAATGAAGGCCCACGCGACATTCGATGTTAACACTCGGGAATCTAGAAATCCTAACTATAATTTTAATGATACTAGAAAATCATAGCATATAAAGATAGTGAGACTTCCATTACTTAGATTTAGGGTGACATGGCGCACCACAAATACGATAAGAAACACCCTATAATTGATAGGTCAAATACAGAAACATAGTATTAGCGATATCTCTAATCTTTGAGAAAATCAAGGTTGTTTCCACATAATAGCATCAATCACAGACCGGAACATCTTAGTAGACCATGAAGAGAAATATTGTGGGGTGTATACCGGTCGAATTGTTTCCCTGAGTTGTAAACTTTATTGCTGGGACAAGCTTGGTATACTCTCTTCCCTTTAGCAGCAGGCAGTATAGTCGCATTGCAACTATTCCACCAATAAGGGTCACTTTATCCAGATGTAACAATGTAATAGCAACTATAGATGGGGTCTGCATGAGATTTTGGTTCTTAATTAGCATACTTTTGCCACTATCTTTCTTTTTGAAAAGTGTAGGTCCTACCATTAGTCATTTATGGAGATCTAGGATTAGATCTTGAATCAATCTAGCATTCCATTTGGTAACTTCAACATTCATATATGGTAGCCAAGTGGAGTTGTATAATTTTCATACATCATCTATTTATTATATTAAGACACAAACATAGTGTGAATTCATCGATATTTTACTTGAATATTTATGTTTTCACTTGGTTTATGGTTTTGGATTCCTTATACTTGACTATGTGTTTTTTGCTTATATTAGCTACTAATTCGACCCGATTGTACTTGAGAAAAATATGTATGCGTGAAAAGTATAGAAAAATAATATTATATGATTTGACCTCGCCATCACTTTAGATTAGGGTCATTTAAGAATATTTTTGAGTACATGTAGATTTCATACTTATCCTTGATTTTCATCACACATTTTGTGCAGATTATGAGCCTAATATCATGATTAAGTGATTATTAGGATGGTTTGGGGTTGCATATTAGGAATCAGATATAGTTGTTTAGCTATTTGGCAGCCTTTTAGATCCCTCTAACTTTCTTTTATGTTGTACTTTCCTTTTAGATACTTGAGACTCTTTTAGATGTATTGGTGTTATAAAGGTTTATACTACTAACTTTTAGATTTTGAAATTTTGTTGTTGTTATTTTCTATATTCTGGTTTTTAGAACTATAGAAGTCTAGGTTTTGACATTTTTTTTGTAAGTATTGTCTTTCACGTATTCCTATTTAAATGTCAAAACTACTTTTTATGGGTTTGTCTTGAATATAAGTGGGTTAGTAGGTTTCATTTCATCCTCAGTATTTTAATCCTGCAAATTGGTATGAAATACCTTGGTTTATTAGTCTCATAAGTACAAGCTGATTCTAGTACAATCTCGCGAGTTAGTGTAAAGACGTGCATTATCTATACTCAAAGGCTATGTGACTTTAGTATTCCTTTATTTCTTTATTATTTATCATATTCTATCAACTTATTAAAATTCTTTATTTTGTTCACTACAGTGAGGACATGAGCTACCATGGATAGAGACAAAGAGCCCATTCCAGTACCATCACTTGCTACTCATGTTGGGACAATAGGACAAGGAAAGGTCTTGGTAGAGGATAGGGTTACGTTCATGCTAAAGGTAGGGCACCAACAACTACTCCAGTAAAAGATAGGGAGGAGTCCCTAGAGATTAAGTAAGGTATTGAGATCGATCAATATTTAAAGGAAGAGATGTTCCAAACTTAAGTACCCCATAAATTTGTACCTAACCATTATTTCAAGATGCCCTTGTTAGTATGTTTTGTTTGTTAGAGGTTTATGGCTAGGAAAAGTTCTTTCTGTAGTACTTTCGGTAGTTCATATACTAGAGCAAATGTATAGACTCCCAAGTTGTGCCTTATTTGGGAATTTAGAGTCTAGTAGGCCAACCAACAACTGTCGAAGCTTATAGATTTGGTGGTGTACTTGTATTGAGTGTGTGAAGCTGACAAGGCTAGACAGGTTATGTAACATGAAGATAAAAAGATATTTGAAGGTTCATAAAGATGGATCCACCTTAGTTTTAGAGTATATAGACAAAGAATGCTTATGGGTTTTTGATAAGTTGCAATGAGAGGTTATAGAATGTGGGGTTAATTGAGTCCCATAGAGTGAACTAGATATTATTTTCAAATGTGTGGAACTACCAAATAGTAATGCAGGTCTTATAAAAAGTGGTTGTATAGGCTAGCAGCCCGCTCAAATTCCAGCAGTCCAGCTAGTGATTCATGATGCAAGAATCGTAAGGATTAAGGAGTCCCTAAGGCTGAGTCCTCTAGAGTTCCTGTCTTTGAGAGATATGGATGATATGGAGAACTTCATTTAGGAGTTTCGTTGGATATTTGGTATGTTGAATAGATTGTAATAGATGGTATAATAGATTGTAAAACAAAGAAGTAAAATCTATTATACCATCTTCTGTTGCGGATCCTTTTCCATCATTTAACCATAACAAAGGGTAGAATATATATGGTATGTAGGTAATATAGATAGTAAAGTAATAATAACATATAAGTAATACAGAAGCTATTAATATTTCAAACAGATTTATTTTTATTTTTAAGTAGTCTAAAAAATTAAAAATACAAAATCTACACTTATCAGAATTATGAAAAAAACATACCTCTTACCAAATCTTTAGATCACCGGAGATATCAACGTTCCCTGGCCTAACTTTTCCTAGTTCTTATTCACACCTAAAATTAACGGGATAATGGCTTAGGAGAAAATGATTTCTCAACAGACTATCCTCTAAAGATTCTTAAGAGATGTAATTTTTTAACTAATATGGTTCTAAATACAATTCTTTAAAGTGAATTTTCTAGTTTTTTAATTTTTTCAGAGATATTTCTCTAAAGTAGTGATATCCTTTGGATAATGGATCTTACACGAGAGAGAGAGTTTAGCTAGACATGGAGATATATGAAAGGTTTCTTTGTTTATGAATTTTTCTGAAACTTCTAACTTGCCTTTCCATGTTACAATGAGGATTTTTATATAGATAACCTCAGAAGAGTGCTTACATAATTACCTACATACTTATTTCAGAAATAGTATAAAAGATAACATTATCTTGTCTGAAACTATTTTTTTCTTCTATAGTTTTTTCCACCAACGTCTTTTCTCGTTGATATCTATATTATATCTCTTCTTTATCATTTTGTCATTTTCTTCTTGTCTTCTTCTTTTGGATGATGCCAATTGTATTATGGTAATATGACCTTCTGCATTTGAATTGCATAAGATTGTAATATATTGGGTTTCATGTAATTTACTTACATGATCCCAAATAATATATCTCAATTACATTGGGCCTTTTCAGAAAGGATCAGATTCTTCTGTTTTAGCCTAAGAAGTATTAGTAGCATTTTTAGTATTAATAACAGGCTTTTTTCTTTATCCTGTTAATAGTTGATATTGTTCTATAGTCTCCTTTGCATGTATATGTTTCAAATCCATTATTCTATCATGTATGAGAAATAGTTCCATTGTGTCTTGAGTTAATATATCATTGTTGTAATATAGGGTAATAATTTCTTAAACATTCCCTCCCTTTGCAGTTCCAATGATATAGGTTTTCCTAGCTTTTAACATGTCTACAATCTTGGACTTCAAGGCTATTAGTCCAATAGCTCTTTTGTTACTCATCCATTCTTGGAATTTTTCAAGAGTACAACGAATTTGTTTCTTCAAGATTTCATCATCTCCATTTATTATACTATTTTTTTAGTTTTAAACATCTGATGGATTATTATTAATTTTCCCGTCATATCTATGGTAGCATCAAAGATTTGTATACCATAGATTCTTTTTCCAAATGATTCCATCATGGCTTTGGTAGAATCCACAATTACACTTGGTAGATGTGCAATATTATAAAAAGTATCATTGACTATTATTTTGTCAACAAATTCATAAGTGAATAGTTTCGAAATTATTAGAGCTCCTCGGAATATATAGGTTAGATTTATAATCATAAAATTTACTTATTTATTCATATGTAGTAATAAATTTTGGTTTGTATTTCAACTTCTCAGATGATGTTATTTGAGAGATTGAAGCGGATGAGGTTGTGTGTAATATTGTCAGTTTTGATTTAAATTGTGTAGGAATTATAACTGAAGGGTTTATAATAGGGTTTTCAAGATTTTTTTTTGTAAGGTTTTCAGTGTTTCTTTGTCTTTTAGAGCCTCAGTGGGTTGTTTAAGAAGCTGGGTATTCTCTTGTAGTTTGGTAACAATAATATCTATGTTTTGTTGCATAATGATTGTGATACGGGTAATATAGTCATCCAAGCTTTCATCAGTTGCCATTATTGTATCTACTAAGAAAATCAGCTAGAATATTTTTAGTTCCAGATATATTCTTTATAAATAAAACCATAACAACAAAAGAAAGATTTTTGTTTCCTTCTTTTATTTAATTCTGGTAAATGATCTATTTTATTTATAATAAAAGACTTTACCTGAGTATTATCGGTTCTAACAATGAATTTTACTAGTAGTAAATGATAATGGAATTTCTTTATTCCTAATTTTACTACTAATATTTTTTTTATTAATATGATAATTTTTCTCATTGGGCTTCCATGCTTCTCCTCCATATCCACATATCATTGGTCATTCTTTATCAATATCATCTTTATCATAAGTTATAAGGGCTAGTCCCCATCGTATATCACTTGCATCAGTAAATAATTTTAACTGATCTGTATCAGTTGGTATTCTATGTTCTTGTAAAGTTTTTACTTTTCGTTTTATATCTTTCATAGCTTTATCATGCTCTTCTTTCCATTCAAATACTTTATTTTTCCCTTTTATTAAATCTTGTAATAGTTTTCTTAATACTGGTAGATTTTTTATATGATCTGAAGTATAATTTATTATTCCTAAGAATTGTTGTACTTCTTTTTTACTTTCTAATTTA
>JBDJHY010168049.1:0-12406 GCA_039654485.1 Withania somnifera | reverse complement strand
AACGGGTAAACGGGTCGCTAGGGCACTGAGCTAAGGGTCCCAACAAGTCATAAATGACTTCGGGAAACTATTAGACATCTCTAAGCATAGAAAAAATGAAAGGTAAGGAAATGACCGAATGGGTCATTATATGTAAACACAATCACATAAATATTAATAAAAGGTCTGAAAATCTAGTTCATAATATTAGTGAAAGAATCTAGGGATTTCATCAGTCCAAATGACATGATACAGAACTTAAAATGCCCATAACTTGTACGGAAGGTTGTCTTAGGAATATCTACTTCACGAATCCTTAGATTGTGATAACTTGACCTTAAATAGATATTTAAAAAGTATTTATCTCCTTGCAACTAATAAATTAAAACATCTATCCTGGTAAGAGGATATTTATTCTTTATAGTTATTTTATTCAGCTGCTTTTATCTATACACATTAAAAGTGTTCAATCTTTATTGCACACAAATAAAATTGGTGCTCCCCACGGTGATATACCACATAGACGGAAGCCCTTATCCAGCAAGTCTTTCAATTGGTCCCACACCTCCTTCAATTCTGTAGGCTCCATTATATAAGGTGGAATTGATATGTGTTGAGTAAGAGGATTAACATCAACCTCTCGAACAAGATTTAATCTAGGAAGTTCATCAAGGAACACATCTGGATATTCATTCACCATAAGTAAATAATGAAGAGTTGGAACCTTTTTCTCATCTTCAAGGTCTCTTACGGTAATGACCAGGTCATGGGGCCACCTACATCCCATCGTGTGAGAATCATCCAACAAGCACACAAAGTAAGAATAACAAACTAGATGTGGAAGATATTTTATAAATAAGAGACAAGGATACGCAGAAGTATAAAATTGGTCAACAATAACCCAAAAACTGATATACAGTACAAGAGCCACTAAATGTCTAAAATGAAAATACAATATCTCTCTCAAAAGTAAATAACAACAAAAGATATAAAGAACAACAAAAGACATGCATCGGATTGCAGAAGTATTCATCTACCTCAGCAATAAGATTTTAGCATGAATCTGATAACAGCGCAGAGCATTTGTACCTAGATCTGCACCAGAAGATGCAGAGTTTAGTATGAGTACCAAAAGTAATAGGTACCTAGTAGGAATCATAGGTAGAGTGGGTATATATGAGAAATAAAGGCAGTAAATTAATATATATGGAATACAAGTCACAGAGATCAATAATTAGAGAAAGTAGAGAAGCTAACTAATAGGATATGGTAGGTAAATATCCTAAGTAACTATCCACCACCAAGAAGGTTAAGGTAAATAAGGGGAGAACATACCTGAATATATGCTCAACCATCAAAGAAAATAACTAAATCATAGATAATATGGTATACTGGTAACCTCAAATAAAGGAAATGGGGGAGAATAGATAATAACAACCAGTATGACACCAAGGGAATAATGATAGGAAGTCTATCAAATATAACTCTATATGATAAAAATAATGTAGAATAATAATAAGTAAAATAGAGTCTCCATACAACCCATAATAATAAAGATACAAATAAGTAAAGCTCAGTTGTTGGCCTCTCATACGATTAGAAGGTACAAATAAGAAAACACAGAAAGTATCACAGACATGAATACAATGGTACTGGTACCATTAAAATATACTGTATAATCTCCCCTTCCATACTCAAGGGTATCGAAGGTGGAATACCCATGGAGGAAAGTCATACCATATACCCCTCCTGTAGTCATATGTATGTTAGTGTCGGGTTTGCAGGGTCCATGGAAAGCCTCGCAGTATACCATATATATAATCATCAAAATCTGAGTTACAATATCATACTATCAGTGTATGCATGAATGCTTGGTCTTTCCTAGGTCTAGATCAGTATGTTCTCAAAATAAATTCTTGAGCTTCCCCAAGTTTGAAGTTGATATAAACCATCAATGTAGGTTGGGGCTTCATTGAGGCCAATCAATATGAATAATCAATGTATAGTTCTGTGGCTTCACTGAGTCTAGTAATATCTCAAGAAAAGTGGTTAAGTTAATAATATCTCATCTCAAAAATGCTTATTTTAATCTCATAATGTAGAAAACGAGCCTAGAAGGCCATGCAAGGTTTTAAAATTGGTGATATTAGGCTCTTGGCCATAAATAATAGAAATCAATGCTCATAAAGCAGTTTTCATGATGATATGCTCAACCACAAACAGTATCTCAGGCAAGCCCTATGGCCCTGCACATGCTCAATATCTACAACAAGAATAACATGACAAGATGATGTTCGGGACTCACAGATATTCACAATGACCCTAGATCTATGTTACAGAGTCTATCAAGACCACTCAGTGTGACTATCAATGCAAATGTAATAATAATATATAGTCAAGAGGTGGACTTAAAAAGTGAAAAGGGTCATGGGTGCCAACCTAAAAATCCTAACTCAAAAATATCTATTTATCATAATTATTCCCCATATAATCCCAGTCTAACATCGTAAGTCGCATCCTACCTGTCCTCTAAAGACAAGCTAGCATATATAGTGTAGAAGCTCCTCAGTCTACTCCAAATCTCCAAATATATACAAAGGAACTCCAATGATCACGCAACAAAATAAATAATAATCTATATGTTAATGTGAATCTAATGATACCCAGAAAGCTATGAAAATAGTTGAGGTAAAATAAGAGTCAAAACGAGGCTACGGACCCACAAACTAAAACCTCTAAATAAAAGGTATCAAAATATTTCCCATATCGTGGGAAACTCATACCTAAAAATTTAGTGATAAGACGAGAAAGAAACAAGATATAAATAATAAAATAAAGTGAAGAAGTACCCTTTATGAAATAGGGGATTCTAGGGTGAAATTCAAGTGAAAACTTACCAAAAAGTGAAAGATGATTGAAGAAATCAAGTTTCCAATAACACCTTATAGCTTATGAAAAGACCTAAGAATTTTAATGGAGGATTTGAGAGTGCTTGGAACTGAAAACATAAGAAATTTGATGAAATATGAGATTTTAGCTTTAAATAGCGGTGCCAGGCACCAACATTGTCGGTACTGGACATACTATCGGTACCAAAGGCTGGGCAACACATTTAGCGTCGTATGCACAATGGTGCGCGATCACTCTAAAGGGTTGGGGTAGACAATTAGCGCTGCTGGCACTATGATAGCGCAATCATTTCATGAGCTGGTTCATAGACTCAACAACATTGGCTCTCTACCAACACGATAGTGCAAAAGGAGAAAAGGGGGGATTTTGCACGATCACTCTCCCTTGAACGATAGCATTTAACAAAATCCACGTGCACCAGATTTCAGAAATCTATATTATTTAGGAAGAGGAAATTTGGTCTCCATGCCCAAACGAAGTCCGGTATGCACAAAAAAAATACACCAATTGCATGAAAACTATATTTCAAACTCAACGACATAGATAAAATTCCAACCCCAGATTGTTTTGACAAAATATTGACCAAAGTCAACTCAATGCCAAATAACCAACTTTCCAACCAAGTTCACAAAATTAGTCCAGTTGGATAAAATCCCGAATGAACAACTCACCTAATTGAAACATGACATTCAAAAGCTAAAGGCAAAGTCGAATTTTCAATTCGACGCCCTAATCACAAAAGAATTTTCAATTCGACGCCCTAAGCTCCACTTATGAACCACAAAGCACATAAACATGTAATTTTGCACAAAATCAAAACCAAAGCTCCTAGACTCTAAACAAGAATCTATCTAGACCAAAATCCATATTCTAGAGCTAACAAAAATGTCAGAATTTGATTTTGAGTTTTTTTTTTTCACAAAATGTTGACTAAAGTCAACAATTTTAACACTAAAGGCTCTAATTTAGGGAAACAGATATAATGACCAAATAGATGGCTTGAGCCGAATCATCGGTTCTAATAAGTCATAAATGACTTAGGGCTGTTATACGAAAGATCTAGAATCTAATCAAATGCAAAAACATGAAAATGACCTTAAGGGTCATTGCACTTACTTGGACTAAGTGACATAAACACCCCTTTTCAATAAGCTTTTTATTTCTCCAGATAGGAAATAAACCTATATTTTTGCCTCATAGCATCACTCTTCCACTCTAGGACTAAATCTTCTAGGAAATAGAATCAGGAAATCTTTTATCAACAATCAATTATAACTCAATAGAAGGATAACCAATCCAGACCCATGATAACATCAAAGTCGATCATTTCAAGTTCAATGAATTTATCCAATATAGCTCACCCATATAATGTCACCATAAAGTCACGATAGACCCGTCTATCTATAATGCACTCTCCTACCAGTGTCAATATTGCGAGCTGTTTATATAACAATTCTGGCTCTATTCTAAGCTTCTTAGCAACAAATGGAGTAACGTATGACAGAATAGCTCCTTGTTTTATCTAAGAATATACATCATTAGAGAGTATAGATAAGGTACCTCTAATCACGTCCGTAGATGCCTCTGTGTCTTGCTGGTCAGCTGGTGCATATATACGATTTGATCCAGTTCTCAAAATAAACCCTCTGCCTCTACTGGATCCATAATCTTTTGGTTCCTGAGAGCTATGATAATGGAAAGGTACTGATGACAACGAGGCCACAGTGGATGTTGTGATCTATCACCTATGCCTCTGTCTCTTAGTTGAGGATTTTTTCATATTATATTACCCTCTACACCACACCAATAAAATGCATTAGAACCACGTTGACATCCCCCTCTATGAGCTCAATCATGCTTTCTACATGTAGGTTGATGTGGTAATCCTCTACTAGTGCCCCTCTGAAACCATGGGTCTAGTGCTCCGCTATTTTGATCTTGCTCCGGCATAGGTCTCGATGAGGTAGAACACCAACTATAGAGCATACTACAAATTGATCCTAAATAGGTGTACCTCTACTGATGGAAGCTCAATCACTTCATTGATACTGGCCAACCATCTTGGCTCTTTTACTATGCTTCCTAGCTCTATCCTTTATGTGATCATGCTTATTATTTTCTAATTGCTAGGAATATGACATAATTCTCGCTATATCTAAACCCCTATTAAGAGAAGCAACATAAAATAAATCCTTTAGGTGATCCCCAAGTCCATCCATAAAGTGATGAGTTTGTGTTTTCTAGGTACTTAACAATTCTGAATAAAATCTAGATAACTGAGTAAACTATAAATTATACTCTATGGCACTAAGTTCATTCTGCCATAAGGACAAAAATTTATCTACCTTTGATTCTCTATTTTCTAACCTCTTAAAGATTCCAACGTTTCATATATATAGAAACATCTTTTAATTGATTAGAAGCCAATTCAATAGACTCTGTATCAGATGCATACATCACCCTAAAGATCCTCTAAATCTCATCAGTAAATTACTGAGGGTCCTCTGGAAAATCAAAAGTTGTAAACACTAGAAGATTCATACAGAGGAAATCTCCGATGTTAGGATCCATCTACCTCCTTTGAGCAGCAATTGGTACCTCCAAAATCTATCTCTGATCCTGATCAGCCACCAACTGCATAAGCAACTACATCGCTCTCTAAGATCCAGTCTGAGATAGCTGCTGGTGGTATAGGAACTATTGCTGACACCAATGGAGGTACATAAATCCCTGAAAGTTCTTTTATCTTGGGTATTCAAGGTACTGAGATAATAGACCTCAACAAACCTTATTAAACCCGAGTTTGATCCCTAATATTGAAGACTATTTTGCAGTGGCTGCCTCCCGAGTATTGCTAGTAGTAGCCCACTGGACTATTTTATCCTTATCACTTACAAACATGATCTATATCATAAATATGTAGAATATGAGTCAGAAGTCACTTCATATGACGTAATCCTATTGCATGATATATATTAAAAAATAAGGTCGGATTCCTAATTTCCTATGCAGTCCTTTAATTATAAGTGATCCGCACAACATATTGATAAATAAGATCCTTATAGACACGACTTATTAAAATCCCTAGTACAACTAAATCTAGGCTCTGATACCAAGTTTTTTCAAACCCCCAAAGCCATAGGGGCGGACAAGTACCGCATGTACACCGTTTTTACAAATAATCTATGATATATATAACACTATAAGACTATGTAAGATAAGTAAGGCTTACGTGGTTTCACGCACACACACACACACACACACACACACACACACACATATATATATATATACACTATAGAGCTATTTAGAAAAAACTGTATTAAATGGAACTATATGATATCTAGAAAGCCTCTAGAGTATTGGAGCATTACACCACTACTAGTCTATCAGGACAAGCCTCCAACATCATCAGCTAAGTATCTATACATGTAGAAATTAATACTAACCAAAACCCAGCTCCAGGTAGACATGGAGGTCACCAAACTAAAAATTAAGGAGGTCAAGAGAACCTAACGTGGATTTGTGTTCCCTGGAGAACCTGGTCCAGTATATAAGAAAATACAATGTTCAATATGGAACATCAGTATATATATAACATGTACTGGTATGTAAAGAAAACAGAATAATAGGTACACAAGTACAAACGCATTGAATATCAAAACTAATGGATTATGAGCCAGCAAGTAATATATGTATGACATAAAACTGTAACTGATGCAACAAACTTACTAATTTAATATACAGCGTCTATGGAAGCCTTCATTTAAATATAGAACCTATAGTTTTCCTAGGGTTTTTACATGGACTATATTCAGTATAATTGATCATATAAGGCTCTACTGAAGGCGAATCAAATCATGTGTAAGGAATTTGTTGCCTCAAATATCCGTACAATTATAATCATGGTCCAATATAGGGTACACCCTCTATGGGCTTACTACGAGGGTCTGTTTGCAGGCTATACGTTCCATGTATTAGATCGAGTAAGGGGAACCAGTGCATGACATTCCAGTTGACTCCAAATACAAATGATGCCATAAGGGTGGGTACGCCTCAACATTTGGGATCATTATAATGTTTTGGTACCATTTATGTGCATAGAATCATGATGCACAAGTGTTTCATGTAAAAACTATAAATAACCTCCCGTCATTAATTTTATGAAGTTAACTTTAAAGGCTTATGGTATGTAGATCATGATAAAGATCATTTATCCATTTTAAGTAAAATCTTAATCCAATGTTATCTCTTTTTTCAGTTTCTCATGTAAACAAGTCCAGTTGTACTATTACTAGGGCTATTTATTCTCAGTTATAATATATAGCAAATACCATATGATTTTTAAGAATTTCAAGTAACAACGTACATGATATTATGACATATTAGGAATATTTAATTTAAATGAGTAAGATAATTACTTATAGGCTTAATTGGTTAAACGAGGAAACCACATGTAAAGCAAAATGAAGTTCCTATCGTCATATTTCGTGAAAGCTATATTGGCTTTTGTAAAGAAAGAAGGAACAGAAGGTGGTGCCTTAACGACGAAGAAGGAAAGCTTCACATACTTTAAATGTCTTCGTAACTAATAGTGCTACAAGACTCTGACAACTCAACTTGCAAAATTGTAGCCTTCACGTACCTAATCATTTTCTTCTCTTTTCGATAGACAACTGATTAACAAGTAAATAATACATATTCCATTAATAACCTATAGTTCTATCTCCCAACTTATACCAAAATTAATAAAATTGCTCGCCCCTTGTTATGAGTGAACTCTTAATATTTCTAACTTACAAATTTTAATATTAAGTCCGCCCCGTCTATAAAATATCCAAAAATTTCACTTTTGTCAAAATTTTATTTTTTCCTACTCAGAGAGCCCTAGTTATAAGACACACTTCAAGAACTAGTGGAAGGTTCAAATTCAATATATTCCAAATACTCACCCATAATCATATTTAAAGATAGAGTATGAAATTTATCCTTTGAAGTTTTATATTTTCAAAATCAATTGTTGAATTCCTTTGATTCTATAATCCTCAAAATTGTAAATTGCTTACCCTTTAAACCTCCTTAAAAGAAAGAAGATGATGATAAAGTAGAAGCATAGATCTCAATCTCTCTTCTTCTCTTTTTTTTCTTTCATCTTTCTCCTTTGTTTTTTCATTCTTGTTTTCTTTGTTTTATTTTTTCTTACTTCTCATTTTGCTAGACGTTCCACCCCTTTCATTTACTTTTTTTTTGACAAAATCCCAAAGAAGATAAATCTTACCTACTTTATAAGCTATTAATAAGTCAAATCATGGGGTCATTTTTTTTCTTAATCTTCACTAGTATCAAAAATATTATACATAATCATATGTATTTGTATCAATCACACACCACTTGTTTCCATAAGCCAAGTCTTTCTCCTCTTGAATTCACTACCATGTTCTCTTAAATTATGTGTGTATAACAAAATTATGCACCTCGATGTATCCTCGTGCAATTATTATTTATTCAGGTGCTATACGTGGGACCTATTAATTATGAGAAAAATGAAAATGTACCAGGTCACCTACAACCCCGAGATTGCATGCTCAAAAAAAATGAGAATAAATGGAGATCCAAACATGGATCAAAACAACCCCAAAAAGAGAAGGAAGAGTCTAGAAATCATCTAGAGAAAACTAAAAATTAAAGCTAGAAATTTATAAAATAAGAGCATGAAGATGGCCATAATGACGGAACTCAAAACCCCAAGCTTCAATATTTAATTAACCAGCAATATCCAAGCTTCGGAGCTCAATAATGGAGGAAATAGGCAAGAAAATTGTCTAAAAATTTAATGAGGGTATTTATATTGCTAGCGCCTTACATTTTACGATTGCAAGCCTATTGGCACGATCGTGAAGGACAAGTAAAAGACACATGCAATCATATCTAAAGCCCATGTGATCACGATGAATAGGCAGTCACCTACTGAAAATTGTGGAGGATTCCTCATGATCATGCTTAAGGAATATAATTTGCACTAGGTGCTTTTGTACCAACAAAATCAGCCAACAATGCAAGCATTTGAAACCTGATTAGCTCAAATTGAACATACTATCAACTTTAAAATATTATTACAACAATCGTTTCACTGAAATATTTACCAAGTCAATGCTTGCCAACTTTAACTAATAGGTCAGTCAAGAATCCAAAATGAGCCAAATCACCTCAAAAGCCAAAACTAAGGCTTTTACCAACTTAGACGCAATGGTCTGGAGCTAATAAACTATTGAAATTCAAATTCGATTCTCTGATCTTCTTTATTTGACCAAAATTAGGCTTTTAGCTTCGAAGTAATTATTATCTCGCCTAATGACCTAAAACACAATGAAAAGCTCCATGACTAGAACCAAGGGTCCAAGTAGACCAAAATTTACTTTCCAAAGATAATAGAACTATTATAATTTCATTTCAAGTGCAACTTCTATAAATATTGACTAAAGTCAACCATTTCAAAACTTAGGCTCTAAAACTTGAAAACTCTCATAAATCTGAAATAAGCCACATGAAAATTGAGCTGCCAGTATGCTTAAATCTTTGAAATACCTTAAATTATTTATAATAACAACTATACCATTACAATTTGTATCAAAGGCGGAACCATATGTTAACTTATGGATCATCATAATTTATTTTACTTATAGAGTTTTAAATAAATTATTATATTTAAAATAAATTTTAATACAAATACAAACTTTAACTCAAAATTATTGACCTCTACCAAATTCGTAATTTGCAATATAGGTACTCTGGCCCTAAGTTGCAACATGTGAGTTATTTACATGTCAATGAATAAACTTTAAGTATTTGAACAAGAATTATAATGAAGAAAAACTATTTCTTTTCTCTTTAAAGTTACGTTAAGCAACCATGTGTGGCTAATGTAAATCAAGATGAATTATTCCAGTGATTTTTTTATTACATACATTATTATTGATTAGCTTTTTCTATAGCATTTATTCTTCTTTTATGTAGTTGCACGGTAAATTATCTAAAATATAAAGAATACGGATCACATTACACAGATTTCCTAAAACTACTTAATGGGCATCCTTATGATTAGTCAATTTTGGAATCTTCCTTCAAGCAAAACTAAACGCAATATTTTAGCATATGACAGGAAGGTCAAAAAGGACAAAAAAGGATTAGTCACTCATAAAAATTTATTTAGTTTACTAAAAAATTATATTTTTAATTTCATTATAAGATTAAAATCTTGCAAGTGATTACCATCGTTTTGGTAGTTGACTTTGAACATGGAATCACGAGCACATGTTATAATTTTAGTTTGGATTAGTGGAAAATCAATTGAAAAGAGATAGGTATGTAAATGAACAGGTGAATTAGATAAACAAAAAAATATTAGGAGCTGATTCAAGTTCACCATCGGGTGATTGATTTTTTTAATGGATAAGCCTTAAGTGTTCGAGTTGGGTCCTTACAGTGGAAACAGATGGAAAATAATAAGGGATAAGATAAATGCTTGAGAACTAATTTAGAAAGAACCATTTGTTGACGTGTAAGAGAGAATCGGTACAAGACCACATAACTTTCTCCTTCTTAACAATGGGATGGGGTGCCTGTTTAGAGTATAACTAAGGGTTAGCATCGAACAATTAGGTGATAACATTTCTTGGCCATCTATCTTTTAGTTATTGGAGAATGCCTCGCCTGGAATTTTACATTCAACATGACAATGTCGGGTACTTCTCTGGATTTTGCATCCTCTGACACATTGTTCTCTTTTTTGGCTTTTTTTATGTTGACATTATCTTTATCTGGTCTTGGTCATATTTTGTATTTCAAGTGTTCTTTACTATTTTGGATGCCTTCTGTGGTCTTGGGTGCTTGTCGTTACTTTGGGTGTATTCTTAAGCTCGAACACACGCTCTATCTTGCTGGCTTTTTTCACATGAAGTTACTTCAACTAAAACTTTGATTTTACCCGACCCGTAGCTATATCAACCGGAACAACTTGTATCGAGTAATTTTTAAACCACATATATAGTCTCTCTGTGTTTCAGCCTCACAATCTTGTTCAGGAAGAATATAGAATGGAAAACTCTTCCTTCTATCAACTGAGACACTATCTCCGAGAGTAAATTTTTTCTCGTTCCATGAACTCTACCAAGAAGTAAATTTGCTATGTTGCCATAACTCTTGAGCTGGTGACAATATGGCTCCGAGGAAATTTATACCTCTGTACAGATTAGTAGACATGTTAATTTTATGAGCACCTTTTCATCTCTGCCTGATGCTCATTCCTTTTATACCTCGCATTCAATTTGTTTCTTGATCCTTCCCATATTTATATCATTTCCTTCTGTGAAAGTGCCAAATCATCACCTTGAACTCTGTCCCATCCTTCCAAGTGCCCTTGTAATTGATTATGATGCTTCGGAAATCATGTCTACTCTTTTTATCTATTTTACATTTTGACTTTACCTTTGTACAAGCACACACAAACACACATATGCGCTCGTATATATACATTATGTATGTATAATATCCACCTTTATTGATAACACCCTCTAGTAGATGATTTATTACATCGTCTGAGAATATTATTACAGTAATTTGCCTCTATTGCCTAGTTTTGGTGCACTTCTCCTGCTACAGTTATGTCTTGGTCATCTAGCACTCACTGTTATAATTTTGCAGACTCATTTATAGATCAGAAAAGTGGCAGTTATTGTCTCAATCGATTCTTGGATTGAGTCATGCCATTGGTACTTGATATCTCCAGTGAATTTGGTCCCTTATAAAGGAAAATAAAAGACATCCAGTTAGTAAAAAATATTCATTCTTTGGTTTCTCAGTCAAAGCTTCATTTCCTCCATTCGACACGTGGTTAGTTGTTAGAATTTCTAGTAAAATTTCCTCGTATTGCTGAAAGGATTAATACCTGAAGGCCAGGATTTGTCTATTTATATGTTTCTCCATTCATTTTAGGCTTGGGACACCCGATAGATGAGGTTATTAGTTGTTTCTGCCTTAAATTTGAACTGAGTTTGGCATGACTCAATCCCAATCTGTGGAAAGTTTAGTCCTTCCTCCGTGTTCTATTAACTTGTTTGGGTTGGACCATATCAGCTTATTTTTCTTATGTTCCAGAGTTCTTTTGAGGGGGTTTCGTCCAACTAGAGCCCCGTAACTCTCGCTTTATTTTTGACTGCTTGAGAGGGCCCCTCAATACAGGTGGTCGCAAAGCCTATTTAGATGATCCCATCGGGTCTGGTTGGCTTTTTTGGTCATTGTTTCTATGAGAGAATAGCATGGGGTGACACATAATTTCCTTTGAATATTTTTCGTAAGTTTCTTATCCTTGTTACTATACTTCTGCTACCCACTAGTGGGTGTTTCGTTTTATTTATTCTTATAGTTCCTTAGTGGCAGCTACTGTCGGATCCTTTCCAGCTTTGGTCAAGCCTTTAAGAGGATGAGTTTCGAGAGTTTCATTGGTAAATAAGACTAGAAT